>JAWPHD010002856.1:0-238380 GCA_037043455.1 Cyrtodaria siliqua | reverse complement strand
GAAAATCTGTATTTATTTACAATTATTACGTGGTCCCGCTTAATTCCAATAAAGCGATGGGAAAAGCTTATATTAGCATTTTTTACTTGAAAAAAATGCGATAATAAAATTACCTAATTTTACAATATGCAAAATTGTTTTAAGCCGAAATTAAGGTTTTATTTCATACTCCAACCAACCCCGGTTGCATGAAAGTTAATACTCGGACCACGTAATGCAGATGGGTTTGTTTTGTTATGTTTCTCAGGGAGCATTCACATTGTTATTTGTATATATTCTTCTTGTTGCCATTGTTTGAATCGGTGAATGAATTCTTATTTTGTATATTGTAACAGTTAGGGTGTAACTTTCTTTTTTTCTTGTAATTTTTGAAATAACTTGTTTTGGAGGATATTACAGTTTTGGATGTTTTTTCAAATAACTGCAAGAAGTTATTTCCAGATATGATTTCATTTTCATCTATTTTAGCTCTACTGATCAGAGTGGTGCGGCGTCCGTTTGTCACGTCTGTCCGTCCCGTACCGTAAATTTTATTTGTAGCGACTACTCCTCTGAAACTACTTGATGGATATTCATGAAACTTTACAGAAATGTTGCCCATGAAGTCTAGTTGATCCTAGCAAAAATTCATGTTGATGTGAAATCCAAGATGGCCACCAAAGCTAAAAATAGATTTTTAAAATACAAGTTTGTAGCGACTACTTCTTTGAAAACTGTAAGTGATTTGATATGATATGGGACATTTTCTTAAATGATCAGCATGACATGAGAATGTTAATCCTTGTCAAAAATTGTTTGATTCGACTGTTAAACATGGCTGCCAGTGGCGATCTTTGTTTTACATAGAGTTATATAGTAAAAACTTGTAGCGACTACTCCTCTGAAACTACTTGGCGGATTTTCATGAAACTTTACAGGAATGTTGCTCTTGATGTCTAATAGATCCTAGCAAAATTTCAGGTCGGCACAGAAATTCAAGATGGCCACCACAGCTAAAAATAGATTTTTAAAAAATAAGTTTTGTAGCGACTACTTTACTATGAATCTAAAACTATAAGTGATATTGATATGGGACTTTTTCTAAAATGATCAGCATGACATGGTGTTGATCCTAGACAAACATTATTTTGATTCGATGTTAAACATGGCTGCCCAGTGGCCATCTTTGTTTACATAGAGTTATAAGTAGTAAACACTTGTAGCGACTACTTCTCTGGACAGACTACTTGACGGATGCTTCATGAAACTGCACAGAATGTTGCTCTTGATGTCTAGTTGATCCTAGAAAAATTTCAGGACTGAGCCGGAAATTCAAGATGACCGCTCCACAGCTAAAAAATAGATTTAAAATAAATAAATTTTGTAACGACTACTTCTTGAAAAACTGTAAGTGATATTGATATGGAAACGTTTTCTACTAAAATGATCAGCATGACATGATGTTAAACCTTTGTCAAAAATTGTTTTGATTCGAGGATCTAAACATGGCTGCCAGAGGCCATCTTTGTTTACATAGAGTTTATATAGTAAAAAACTTGTAGCGACTACTCCTCTGAAACTGACTTGGCGGATATTTGAATGAAACTTTACAGGAATGTTGCTCTTGATGTCTAATAGATCCTAAGCAAAATTTCAGGTCGGCCAGAAATTCAAGATGGCCACCACCACAGCTAAAAATAGATTTTTAAAAAATAAGTTTGTAGCGACTACTTCTTGAAAACTATAAGTGATATTGATATGGGACTTTTTCTAAAATGATCAGCATGACATGGTGTTGATCCTAGTCAAACATTATTTTGATTCCATGTTAAACATGGCTGCCAGTGGCCTATCTTGTTTACATAGAGTTATATAGTAAAACACTTGTAGCGACTACTTCTCTGAAACTACTTGACGGAATGTTCATGAAACTTCACAGGAATGTTGCTCTTGATGTCTAGTTGATCCTAGAAAAATTTCAGGCTGGCCGGAAATTCAAGATGGCCACCACAGCTAAAAATAGATTTAAAATAAATAAAATTTGTAACGACTACTTCTTGAAAACTGGTAAGTGATATTGATATGGGACGTTTTCTAAAAATGATCAGCATGACATGATGTTGATTCTTGTCGAAATTTATTTCAATGCGACTTTAAACATGGCCGCTAGCGGACGTCTTTGTTTACATAGATTATATATAGTAAAAACTTGTAGCGACTACTCCTCTGAAACTACTTGACGATTTTTTATGAAACTTCACAGGAATGTTGCTCTTGATGTCTAATTGATCCCAGAATTTTTTTAGTGGTCGGACCGGAAATTCAAGATGGCAGCCATGGATATAAATAGATTTTCAAGATACAAGTTTGTAGCGACTACTTCTTGAAAACTATAAGCGATATTGATATGGAGACTTTTTCTAAAATGATCAGTATGACATGATGTTGATCCTTGTCAAAATCGTTTTGATTCGATGTTAAACATGGCTGTCAGCGGCATCTTTGTTTACATAGAGTTATATAATGAAAACTCTTGTAGCGACTACTTCTCTGAAACTACTAGACGGATTTTTCATGAAACTTCACAGAGAATGTTGCTCTTGATATCTAATTGATCCTAGCAAAATTTCAGGTCGGGCCGGAAATTCAAGATGGCAGCCACGGCTAAAAATAAATTTTCAAAAAACAAGTTTGTAGCGACTACTTCCTGAAATCTAAATCAATCAGTAGAGCTTCAAGGTCATTGACCTCTTGTTTATTTTCATCTATTTTTAAATCTGTCTTCTATCAAAACCAGAATTTTTCTGTAACATATGTTTTTTCTCCCTGGTTCTTTTATCTTTGTTGTAAATTTATTTGCCATTACTTCTTTTTAGGCAATTTAGAAAGTTTTCTGTTGAAAGGATTTATTGTTGGGCTTTATTATTGCAGCAACTAGTTCTATTAAGAGATACAGGTCATTTTTTCACGAAAATATCCTTAGAATATATTTTACTCAAAGTCAGAGAAATGAACTAATTTAGCTCTTAAAAATAACTTAATGCAGTTATTTTCCCTGACTGAGTCAGTGGTTGAATTCTTCTTTTGTACATTGTTTTGACTATTTTGTGCATATGTTATATTATAAAAAAAAATGGATTCTACTACATGAAAATCTGTTTTAAAAGATTAGTTTTTTGCCTTTCTAAAAAGGTTGCATATTTTAGTCTTTGTGTACACTTTTAAATGTCTTTGTTTTTTAAAACTGTTGATTATTTATAAAGGCAGCTTATGTTTTAATCTCATGAATGTAGCTTTGCAGTCACAGCTACTTGTTTCAATGTATTCTGTCTCTTTAATGTTTCAGTGAATGTAGTTACACACAGCCAAACAATTTTATTATTGAGAGTTCAGAAAATAACTTTGAACATGGTGCAAGAATTATCAAAATTGGATAATAAACAATGAAGATATAACCATTTGAAGGTTGTTGTAAAAAAGATTTATGAGCTGCCATTTTGAGAAATAATGATGTCATTATAAGTTCTAAATTACCATATATGGCAAATTGGTAAATAACATTTAAAGTAAAGAAATCACTGCAAATGAATCAAAAAACCTTTATTGGTCATGCATTGTAACACTTTTCCCCCCTTAATACATCCGTTAATATTTATAAATAGTCCATATATGGTAATTTTGAACTGTGATGTCATAGTTCTCAAAATGGCAGCTTTCATATCCATCTTTCAAAAGAACCTTCAGATGATCATATCTTCTTTGTTTATCATTTGATTAAAAACTGAATTCTTTCGCCCTTGGCCATGTTTTTCAAAACTCTCAATATACCCTTTTAGAGAATTAAGAAATAAAATATTTCCAGCGGGTTTATATTGTCCCAGATAAAAACCTGGTGGGCGGGACTTGAAGACCATCGATACTAAGGGCCATAGGCCCGCGGTTTCGATGTGTTTCAAGTCCCAACCACCAGGTTTTTATCTCGCACAATATAAACCCGCTGGAAACATTTGATTTCTTAACTGACATGGATTGTTATGTATTTTATACACCCATTTTTGAGATTGAACATGATACAAACACGTTCTCGCAACTGACAATGTTTAAATACAAAGAAAATATACAACTTTTTCGTGTCTCTAACAAGTTTAATGTGTTGTTGGAACGTAACGTTGCCTCAAAACAACGTAGTCGTTGTTTTGGATGTTTTCCGACGTTGAAATCGTTTAAAATGACGTTCTAACGGTTGAAGGACGTGACGTCGGAGGTTTTTATAGCTTTTTCAAAAACTGCTCAATAGCCAATCAGCATTGAGTATTTTCATAAACCATGTTAGAATTATGTATCCAAGTATTATTGTGTCAAAATGTAACTTTCACACTGCAGAACATGATCCTGTCATGGCAAAACCTCTTTTACGGAATGCCAAGGTGTGGAATCTCGAGTTATAAACTATTGTAATTCTACGCTTTTCATCAAAATCTGTGGCTTTGAAATTCTTTAATATCGATCTTGAATTTGCTATCTGGAAGTTATTTTCCCCTTCAACTTAAAGTCACTCTCCCGCCAACAACAGGTAAAACTGTTCTTTCAAACTCTGTCAATGTGTTGAGGTTATAAAATAATGCATATATGAAGATTTATAGCCTATATTTAGAAACATGTACCTAAAATAACTGCAATTGAGTATGCGTAAAATGAATTTAGAGTTGGCAACTCATAATTCGAAGCATAATTATAGTGCGATCTTTTTCCTGGCCGATTGAGGTGGTTATATTATAGTTTTAGATTTCCAACGTTAGTATTTATTGGGTTAGTTACTGACCCCCTACCGAATTATGTGCGGTCAGTAAGATTTATAGTGGGAGAGGCAATAGCCAAGTCCCCCTATATATCCAACTGACCCCAAATATTTTTTTCTGTTGGTGGACAGTAACATACCCAATTAACTGATTTATTGCATCGAGCACATTTTTTAAGGCAAACAACGATATTCAACCCATTTTAATGGAGCATCAATGTCACTGAGACGTTCGTGCAATTTGACGTCGTGAAGGTGACGCTGACGTCACGACTGGTACAGTTCATAAACATTATTAATTGACTTACCATGTTTGTTACTAACACCTTTAAGAACTATTTGCAAATGATTTAAACTGTGAATCGGAATTGTAGTCCATATTGTTTATAGTGACCGTCTATGAAATCTACTGTCCCACTATAGAAAAATAGGGGGTCACCACGTGACCGCACTCAACCAATGAGATGCCTAGAATTTTGTGCGAGGTGCAATAAATACCTTATGGTTAGTAAGCTTAGAAACGGATTACCTTTGTTGTAAAATTTGCATGTTTTTGGCGGGATACCTTCTTTAAGTTTCTCTGAAAATAAGCTTGTGTGCTCAACCCCTAGGCTTTTGTACCGATTGTGATGCATTACCTGGTCCTGCCTTAATTCCATTAATTTAGTGGTGGGAATACCCATATAAGCAGTATTTTATAATGGATATTTCGACTATAAAACACGTTGAAAAACATTTAACCTGTTTAAAATTACCTATTAAATGTTTTAATATGCAGACTTTTTAAGCCGTAATTAAGGTTTTATTTCCTACCCCAGCCAACCCTGTTTTCGCTTCTTGGAGAAGGGGTTTGCTGGGGTATGAAAGTTAATACTCTGACCACGTAATGGGAACTTCAAACAATGGGAATTTCAAACACTATATCAGCAACTGAATATATGCATACCTGAGCAATTACTAGAGTTCTGTCCCCTTGAACTTTTAATTTCTATCAAAATAAGATATCTGCTGAATTGCTCTTTCGACTTTTGTTAATGATGTTAGGTTGTAAACCTTTTCACCACTCAACACTGCAGGTTTGTATCCCACTGGGAGCTTAACTTCTGGCTGAGAAAGTGTCGATTATTATGGATGGTGGGAGGTATACAGTGTTGGTTCTACCCAGAAATAAGTGGGTGGTCTGCCTCCATCACAGAACATTTACCATAATACTTATACCTAAAATATGCTGAAAAAGTACATTACAAGTATCTTTAGACTTTTGTGCTCATTGCGGTGAAACTAAAATGGCTTCACTACCAACTGAAGATGGGCCTACCGTATAAATGGATTGGGCTGCGACCTTTTTTTTTTTTGCAGAGTCATGTCTCCTTGAACTATAAATTACAATGAAAATAAGCTTGTGTTTATAACTCTGCTTGGCCTTTGTACTGATTTCAATGAAACTTCAATCCTTAACACTTAAAAATGTGCATACTTATATGTAAATAATTTGGGATACATATTTTTAACCGGAGTTATTTCCCCTTAAACTTTTAAATTCTCTGAAAATAAGCTAGTGTTTTCAACTCTTCATAGGCCTTCGTGATGATTGCAGTTAAACTTCACACACTACTTACAAAACACTGTAAAATTTGAGGATTTCATACCTTGGCATTTACTGACAGTCGGATTTTGGTTTAAGTTATTCGTCTGATAATTTTAAGCTTGTTAAACTTTTTTTCTTTGGTACCAAGGTTATCAGGTGAAAATCAGGGCCATTTGGCTCCCCTATTTGTGTTACACGGCATTTAAAAATGTCACTGTGTTACCCTTTATCATGTAAGGGTTAAATTCTTGAATGTATATATTTATCTTGTCACTGTAGCATTTGTAAGTTGAACACACATGAAGATATATATACACATAGTTATGACTTGAACCTAAATTATTATTTGTTATATTTGCTATATGAATTTTAATAGATTTTATAGAAAACTGTTCCTTGAAAATTGCACATGTTAATATTAACATAAAATGTATAAACAATTATTTTTTTTAAATGTTTTATCAGTTGAATAGTACATATATAGATTAAACACAAGTTCTTATAAAAGCATAAGTTATATCACAGGGTAAAATCCCCCACCCCACTCCAAAACCCACCCAACCACCACGACTACCCCCACCCCAAATTCATGTTCAATTTTGTCATGTTCATTAAAGGTCTTTATTGTGTATTGTTGCTGCAGGTGCTACTATTTTAATGGTGGCAGAAAACAATGTTTGTGACTCCAGCAAAAAAAAGTGTTTGCATATTTTGATCTAGATGTAAATGGAGGGTGAGCTTGGAATGTTCATTCCTGTTGGTGCCATATAACCTTTTTATGTTGGTGCATCATAAAGCAACAATTCCATTTCAGTGTATGCGTGATTTTGCAATAACTATGTATGGGTGGGGATATGTGTGGTGGGGCAGATGTGTGTGTTTGGGGTGGAAGTGGGGATATGTGTTTTTAAGGATGGGGAAGCGGACAGGGTTTAGCACCTCAAGGTTAACCTGATTTGTACTCTTCTTGATTTGCACATCATTTTGCTTTATAATAGTTTGTATTAGCATGATTAGGATCGCCTATTTAAAAAATCGCAATAACATCAGATAGTTTGATATAACGTTAGCCTGTTACATGAACCATCAAAAAGTATTGAATATACTGTAGACTTATACCCAAATGTTACGAAGTATCAGCTACCTGCAAGTTTGAAATTACAGTTGGCCATGTGTAATTTAATTTAATACAATTATATACACAGGCAAATTGTCCTCATGGAAAGCAGACTGCCTATAAATGACAATGCCTTTCGTGAAATTTCATGCGATAATAATGCAAAGTTTATGTGAGTCACATATTATTGTAAGTCTTGAAAGGATAGAAAATTATTTGATTCTTCATGCAAGATCTAATTTTGCCTTATATGATATTTACAATTTTACCTGTTTTAAATAATTATATATATATATATTGCATATGATCCACAATTAAATAGCACTGAATGTCAGATAATTTGCACGATATTTTACTGCTTATAAAATTACCCTTCCATTTGCACCTTATAAAGGGAGAGAATCGAAATCTTTCTCCACCAATGGAAGCTAGAAAGTCGCCATATGACTTTGGTAGTTAGTGCCTATTCAATTGAAATTACTGAACCGTACATGTGAACTCTATCAGTTTACCAATCTACCAGTTCATGCATTTTACATAGGAGATTATTAAAAAAAAAGTAATTAAACTCTGCTTTCTTTTTTCTTTTCTTATTCCTTATATTATAATTGCATATGCATAAGAGAAGAATATCTATAGTATATGTGGGAATAGTATCTTTTAAGTATGTGTATATATCCAAGTTGGACCCAAACATGTTCGCTTTAGAGGTCAGGAGCCGTCTATCCGTTCATATGTCCATTAACGTTTTTAGTTCCCCTGAGTGAGCTATCATGACCGCTTTTTATCCTTCCGTACATCCATCCGTCAGTTGTATGTTAGCTCTTGCTTAAACAACTTCTCCTTGGACAATTTTGACCAAATTTCACTTGAATGATACGGAGGTCAAATGTTCCAAAACTGTACAAATTAGGTCAATGTGACATTCAAGATGGCCACCATTACCACATACGGTCAAAACCTTAAAAAATCTTCTTCTCAAGAACTGCTGAACAGATTTTGAAAGTTTTTGTTTATAAATGATCACCAACTCCTAAACTACAAAAGTTGTACAAACGAAGTTCCTAGGGTCAAAAATGACTGTGCCCCAGGGTTCCAAAGTTTGTTACTATGGAGATTTTACACATTTTACATAGACTTATCTAGGGAATTTGCATGGACGTTACTGAGATCTTCCAAAGTTGTACAAGTTGGGTCAATGTGACATCCAAGATCGCCGCTAAAACCATATATGATCAAAACCTTAAAAAATCTTCTCAAGAAAGGCTGTCATAAACAGATTTTGACAGTTTTTGTTTATAAATGATCGCCAACTCATAGACTACAAAAGTTGTACAAACGAAGTTCCTAGGGTAAAAAAAGACTGCCCTGGGGTTTGTATATGGAGATTTTAAATAGATTTATATAGGGCTTTTGTAAACAACATCTCCTCAGAAACCGTTTGACCAATTTTGACCAAATTTCACGTGGACGATACTGAGGTCTTCCAAAGTTATACAAATTAGGTCAATGTGACATTCAAGATGGCCGTCATTACCATATATGGTCAAAACCTTAAAAAACTTCTCAAGAACCACTGAACAGATTTTGATGTTTTTTATTTATAAATGATCGCCAACTCCTAGACTACAAAAGTTATACAAAAGAAGTTCTTAGGGTAAAAAAAGATCCGTGCCCCTGGGTTCCAAAGTTTGCATTTAGATACTTTACATATTTTACACTTATATAGGGCATTTGTAAACAAAACCGCTTAACCAATTTTGACCAAATTTCATGTGGATGATACTGATGTCACTGCCTTCCAAAGTTGTACAAATTAGGTCAACGTGCCATAGAAGATGGCCACAATTACCATATATAGTCAAAACCTTAAAAAATCTTCTCAAGAATCGCCAACTCGGACTACAAAAATTGTACAAAGTTCTTAGGGTCAAAAGTGGCTGTGCCCCGGGGTTCCAAAGTTTGTGTATGGAGATTTGACATAAACTTATATAGGGAATTTAAAAAATCTTCTTGTCTAAAAGCACAAGATGTAGATCTCTCATATATTGTATGTAGCATAAGCTTATGGTCCTCTACAAAGTTTGTTCAAATGCTGACCCTGGGATCAAATCCCGCCCCACGGGTCACAGTTTTACATAGAATAGTATAGGAAAATCTTTGAAAAAATCTTATTCTCCAAAACCGCTTGGTCTGTTTTGACCTATCTTCACAAGGATATTCCTTAGTATACGTCAGTGATTTTCAAATTTGTTAAAATAGTGAAACGCCATGTCCAAGGGGGCCGACGTTGGGGTGGAGTGGAGCTGGAGGGTGTGGGGGTAGTTGGGTAAACATCTCAGAAACTGCTAGGCCAATTTTGACCAAATTTTACATAGACGATACTGAGGTCAATGCGTTTCAAAGTCATACAAATTAGGGCAGTGCAACATCCAAGATGGCCACCATTACCGTATATGGTCAAAACCTTAACAAATTTTTCTCGAAAACCGCTTATCAGATTTT
Organism: Cyrtodaria siliqua; assembly: GCA_037043455.1. Taxonomy (NCBI): domain Eukaryota; kingdom Metazoa; phylum Mollusca; class Bivalvia; order Adapedonta; family Hiatellidae; genus Cyrtodaria; species Cyrtodaria siliqua. Next base: position 228,393 of record JAWPHD010002856.1, on the reverse strand, counting down.
GCAGCTTTTGTTTGTAAATGATCGCCAACTCCTAAACTACAAAATGTGTACAAATGAAGTTCCTAGGGTCAAAAATGGCTGTGTCCTGGGGTTTTAAAGTTTGTATATGGATTTTACATATTTTACATATTTATATGGGAATTTAAAAAATCTTCTTCTCTAAAAGGACAAGACATAGATCTCTCCTGTATTGTATGTAGGATTAGCTTATGGTCTTCTACCAAGTTTGTTCAAATTGTGACTGAGGTCAAATTTTGCCCCGCCCTGGGTGTCATGAATTTGTTTTTAAAAATGTTATTCTCCATAACTGCTCGGTCACTTTTAACTCAACGTCGGACGGATGATCCTTAGGTCAATGATTTTAAAATTTGTTAAAATTAGGGCAATTCCACATCCAAATGGCCACCGTTGAAGGGTAGGTGGGGGAGGGTTAACAATATCTCAGAAACTGCACGGTCAATTTTGACCAAATGTCACTCGGATGATTCTGATGTTAATGCATTTCAAAATTATACAACTTAGATCAATGCATTATCCAAGATGGCCGCCATTACCATGGTCAGAACCTTAACAAATCTTCTTCTTATGAACCACTGAGTAGATTTTGACAGTTTTGTTTGTATATGATCATCAACTCTTATACTATAAAAGTTGTACAAATGAAGTTATTAGGGTAAAAAATGGCTGTGCCCCGGTTTCTTATCCGTCTATCTCCATACAAATATGTAAATACGAACAAAACAAACAAAACAAACTTTATTAAATACGAAGAACCACGTTTTTCAACTTCACCTTATGTCGTACAAAGTTTTTAATCTAATAATCAATTGCACTTGTTAACTACTTTTTTCTCTTTGCAAACATTCTCAGGTGAGCAACTTGGACCTCTTGTTCGTAGCTTTGTTTTGTTTGTTTGTATGATGTTTTACGTCATTTTCAACACGTAAGATTGTATTTAATGGTCGATTTTTTGTGGTGGAAGCAGATCACCCACTTTTCCTGGGTGAACCAGTACTGTACACCTCCCACCATCCGTAAGAATAAACACTTCCTGACTAAGTCGTTTTTATAGCAACTACTCCCGTTTTTTCAATGGATTTTCATGAAACTTCACAGGAATGTTGTTGCTCTTGGTATCCAGTAGGTCTTAAGTGAAATTATGGTTGATAGAAATTGAAGAATGCCACTGAAACCTTTACCAAAATGACTGGCATCACTTTTAGTATGTTGGACTTAAAACAAAATTAATTTTGCTTCGTTGTCAATTGTAGCCGTTAACATTGATTTCTTTAATTTGTTACTGATTGAATTTTTTGGTGCTTGGCTCCCTTAAATTGCAATATGATACTATGCCCTTCCGCCCAACCCCAAAAAATGACCGTCATAGCTAAATTAGTCCTAAACAGTTATTTTTTATTCGACGTCATTTATTACCGCCAACTCGGTCATCACATTTTATTTTTAAGTGAATTATGTAATAATGTTAAACCCCGGTTTATATTGTATCTATCACTATGTTTGAACAGTGTGTATTGACGGGCGCATTGATAGACAATGAATGTTATAATCACACCTGTAACATGCGCAGTTAGCGAACGATGTCATATCTCTTAAGCAATAGGCAGTAAGTGTGTGCTTTTGTTGTTGGTGTTCTAAGTTTCTAAAAAAAAAAAAAATGTAATTAACGCATCATGCATAAATAGTAAAATAATTTAATATGTGCGATTATGATCTTTCATTGTAAACACTGTAATTTGTATACAAGACCCTGAACACAGTATGGTACGGAAAACAACATGCCAGTACAGAATCAACAGTAAGATATATTATATACTCTAAGCTTTATAATACATCTTATATATTGTTCTTCAAGTAATCTTAACTGGCGAAATCAATAACACAAGATGTCATTTTATTTTTTCAATTTAATATTTTATTTGACATAAAACTTACATGTGTACTGCCTTAATCATATTACTCAAGGCAGAATACAATGCAAACTATCTCAGAGAAGGGTACAAACAAACGTACCACCAAACAAGATATGTTTGACCGTTAACGGTGCATTCTGGCAACTGCTCACCTTGTAATAAATATGAATGGAGTACAGCGTGTATGCCCTATCCTGACCCTGGCTAGGACATATATAGGTCATACTGTGAGCAAAAACCGACGAATCATGAAAGAATGAAGTAGTAATTAAAAATAATGTAAACGTATAAAGATAAAACTATCAACAAATAAGGGATGATATGGTAGCAATATAAACTATGTATATATGTAAATCAACAAATGCCCGCCAACGGGCTTGTAAACAAGTTAATATATATAGGAAAAAATTATATTGATTTATAAAGTCTGATTTCTTTAAGGAAATCTAAAACAGGACTAAAATCTATAGTATCAAATAACTCTTTCAAAGTATTAACTGTGTAGTATCTTTGTCGCATAGGATTAAAGTCTACACATTCCAACCAGATATGTTTGACCGTTAACGGTGAAAAACAGGGTATACATTCTGGCAACTGCTCACCTTGTAATAAATATGAATGAGTACAGCGTGTATGCCCTATCCTGACCCTGGCTAGGACAACTTCCTCTCGACGAATGGGTCTACTAGAAGGACGCAATTCTACGAGTAACGGCTTAATAGAATGGAGTTTATTGTCCACCGACAAGTCCCAAGCAGCTTGCCAAGATTTACGAATATATGTGTTGATACAACTTTTAAAAAAAATCAGTATAAGGTAATTTGGTATTAGATAAAGGTAAACCTAATGCTGCCTTTGCAGCTCTATCATTACCACGTATTCCTACATGGCTTAGAAGCCAGCAGAAAATAATAACATTATCAACTATAAGAGAATTGTACCTTTCTAAAAGTTTAAGCACAACTAGATTATCATGTTTCATATTACCCAGTGCTTGAAGAGATGAAAGGGAATCAGAAAAGATTACGAAATGGTCATCATCAGATTCATGAATAAAACTTAATTGCCTTAAATTCAGCTGAGAAGATAGAGGCCTTTTCGGGTAGGCGGCTCTTTATGCTATGTTTGTGAACAACAGCTGCTGCAGCTGAGGTCTCCATCTTTAGAACCATCTGTGTATATACGTTGAAAGTTACTGTATTTCGATTTAATTTCATTGCTTTGAAAGATAGTAGGATCTGTAATGGATTTGTTATTATTACAAAGATCAAAAGTTGTGGTACTTTGTACTTGGCAATCAAATTTAGGTCGATTTCAGTGACTTAATTTTGGTTTAATACGAAGACCAAAATGGCCAAATGGCCTTCGGTTTTCGATCAAAAAGAGGTTCATAATTAGGATAAAAAAACAGTATTGAAAGTTGGATTTTAAGGGTGAGATTGTAATTTAATGGTATACTGAAGGGCTAATTTGTCCCGTCTATGAGACAGTGATGGTTCATTAGCTTCAACATATAGACTTTCGGCTGGTGATGTACGAAAGGCTCCTAAGGCGAGTCGTAATCCTTGAATATGTATAGGATCGATCCATATACTATTGAGCCGTAGTCCAGCTTGGATCTGATAAGAGATCTGTAAAGTCGCAAGAGGACTTTACGATCCGCTCCCCAATTAGTGTTTGCAACAACTTAAGAGTTAAAAGTTAAGAGCTTTTAGGCATTTGGCCTTCAAGTATTTAAGGTGTGGTATAACGTTAGTGTTAGATGAGGGTCTTCGTGATGTTTGCGTAGTTGACAAAAGTGCATACAATTGGTTTTAGATTTAGAAAATGTAAAACAATTTTCATCAGACCAGGTCTGAAGTTTAGTTAAAAATGCTATACTGTGCCTCGTTAAGACGATAGGGCCTTCATGTTTCATCCGATCTTTACCAATCTAATATCAATGAACTGATGAAAGCTCGGACGAGTTCGAAAACCAGCCAGATCGGACCAGTAATAGCGGAGTTATGGCCCTTGAATTAGTTAAAAATGCTATATTTTGCCTCGTTAAGACGACAGGGCATTCATTTTTCATCCGATCTTTACCAAACGTTACCAGATTGTTCACATCAATGAAAGCTCGGACAAGTTGGAAAACCAGCCAGTTCGGACTAGTAACAGCGGAGTTATGGCCCTTTATTTAGTTAAAAATGCTATATTTTGCCTCAAGACGATAGGGCCTTCATTTTTCATCCGATCTTTACCAAACTTTACCAGATTGTTATATCAATAAAAGCTGGGACAAGTTCGAAAACCAGCCGGATCGGGCCAGTAACAGCGGAGTTATGGCCCTTGATTGTTAAAAATGCTATATTTTGTCTCGTTAAGACGATAGGGCTTTCATTTTTCATCCGATGTTTACCAGATTGTTAATATCAATGAAAGCTCGGAATAATTCGAAAACCAGCCGGATCGGGCGACTAACACCAGCCGGATCGGGCCACTAACACCGGAGTTATGGCCCTTGAATTAGTTAAAAATGCTATATTTTGCCTCGTTAAGACGACAGGGCCTTCATTGTTCATCCGATCTTTACCAAACGTTACCAGATTGTTCACATCAATGAAAGCTCGGACAAGTTGGAAAACCAGCCAGTTCGGACTAGTAACAGCGGAGTTATGGCCCTTGATTTAGTTAAAAATTCTATATTTTCCCTCAATACGATAGGGCCTTCATTTTTCATCCGATCTTTATCAACCTTTACCAGATTGTTAATATCAATGACAGCTCGAAAAAGTTCGAAAACCAGCCGGATCGGGCCACTTACAGCGGAGTTTTATGGCCCTTGTATTAGTTAAAATTGCTATATTTGGTCTCGTTAATATGATAGGGCCTTCATTTTTCATCTGATATTTACCAAACTTTATCAGATTGTTAATATCAATGAAAGCTCGGACAATTTCGAAAACCAGCCGGATCGGGCCAGTAACAGCGGAGTTATGGCCCTTGATTGTTAAAAATGCTATATTTTGTCTCGTTAAGACGATAGAGCCTTCATTTTTCATCCGATCTTTACCAAACTTTACCAGATTGTTAATATCAATGACAGCTCGAAAAAGTTCGAAAACCAGCCGGATCGGGCCACTGACAGTGGAGTTATGGCCCTTGAATTAGTTAAAAATGCTATATTTTGTCTCGTTAATATGATACGGCCTTCATTTTTCATCTGATATTTACCAAACTTTACCAGATTGTTAATATCAATGAAAATTCGGACAATTTCGAAAACCAGCCAGTTCGGACCAGTAACAGCGGAGTTATGGCCCTTGATTTAGTTAAAAAGGTAAAATGTTGCCTCGTTAAGACGATAGGGCCTTAATTGTTTATATGATTTTTTTCCTCATTAATTTTTTGATGTTTTTTAAAAAAAAAATGATTGATTTTAATTCATATTTTTATTTATTTTTTTTAAAAAACTTTTATTTTTTTTATTTTTTTTTTTTACTTTTTTTTAACGAAATTTGACGAAACTTAGCAGGAAGCATTGATATGATTTCTAGTTGTGCCTATTGCGTTTTTTTCCGGTTTATTGATTTTTGATGGAGTTACGGCCCGATGACATTTTTACTTTAGATTTCTTGTCGGCGCTACTCCTCCTAAACGCCTTGTTGGATTTCGACGAAACTTGGCAGGAAGCATCGGTAAGATGTGCAGTTGTGCATATTGCGCTTTTGTTCCAGTTCGTTGATTTTTGACAGAGTTATGGCCCTTTGACATTTTTACTTTAAATTTCTTGTCGGCGCTACTTCTAAACGGCTGGTTGGATTTCTATGAAGTTTGGCAGGGATCCTCAGTATGATGTCTAGTTGTGCAAATCGAGGTATATCAATTAAATCTTGGACAGGTTTGAAAACCAGCCAGATCATGTTAGTAACGACAGAGTTATGGCCCTTGATTTTTTGAAAAATGCTATATTGTATTTTCCTTTGTTGAATCTGTAGCTACTTCATTTTTTATTTGATCTTTACCAAATTTGTTTAGAATGTTAATAATCCCCCCCCCCCCCCCCCCCCCCCCCCCCCCCCCGCCCCCCGCCCACACACATTTCGATGAAATATCTCACAGAAGAAAGTTGGACAAATAAAACAATCCCCATGCCAGTCTAGACACAGCAGACTTATTGCATGATTACAAGGTGAGTCCTCTTGTTTAATTACTACTTCATTTCTTCATCTTCCATCAGTTTTTGCTCACAATATGACCTATTTATGTGTCGACGTGCCGTAAAACACCATTCATTCTACCAAGTTTGTTCAAATGGTGACCCTGGCGTCAAATTTGGCCGAGATTTATATAGTAAAATATTTAAATCTTCTTCTCTGAAACTAAAAGAGCCAGAGGTTTAATATTTTGCATTTACTATACGCTTATGGTCCTTTACCAAGTTTATTCAAATGGTGACCCTGGGGTCACATTTGGCCCTGCCCCAGGTGTCACATGTTTTACATAGACGTATAGCGAAAAATTAAAAAATTCTTCTCTGAAACCACAAGATACACAGCTCTCATGTATTACATGTAGCCCTGGGGTCACATTTGGCCCTGCCTCAGGGGTTACACTCTAGCACCTTAATTTTGTATTTGGTCTTTACCAAAGTTTGTCATTGTCTTTATATAAATGTTGTTAACACAACAGAGGCCACATGTTTTTAACAATCTTAACCAAACTTGCACAGATTGTATATGACCATAATAAGATTTTTAAGAAGTTTGATAATGGGGCCATAATGGGCCAGTACTCAGGTGATCGATTTAGGGCCATCTTGGCCCTCTTGGTTTATATACTCGTTGACGGGCATTTGTTGATTTACATATATAGTTTATATTACCGCCATATCATCCCTTATTTTTTAATAGTTTTATCTTTAAATATTTACCTTACTTTTTAATTACTACTTCATTTCTTCATCTTTCATTAGTTTTTGCGCACAATATGACCTGTTTATGTGTCGACGTGCCGTAAAACACAATTCATTCATTCATTCATTCATTAATTTAGAATTATATTCTCAGACCCCTCTAATACAAGTTAATCCAACTTAAACATGTTACCTAAACATTAAGCCTTAGCCCGCTAAGCACAAATATAATAGCCTTTGCATCCATTGTAAACCCAGATCAGCCTGCGAGTAACCCTTTGTCACACAAGACCTCGGTCTGAGGGTTTCTCGCCCACCGCGACAAACCGCATATGAAATATTTTATTAAATGTGTGCTTAAATAATGTCCACCAAAGACAACACTTCATATGACCAAGTATCAAACAAATAAAAGCAAAGTAATCATAAGAAGTTAAGTTACTCAGGTTAAGTGGTTTAACCATGGTGTAGTTTTGGGAAAATAATGCCATGGTATTGACCTTGGTATTTTTTGTCATCCAGCGATGTCCACCAATGCCAACTAGAGCTGTCATCTTGTAAGGGCGACAAATATACCCCCACCATTCCCCACCCTACTGTTTGAGTAAAGTTTGAGTGGAATGGAATCTTCATGATCAGGTAATGGTGGCCTTGACCTTTGACCTACTGAGATTCATGAGATTTACTTCAGGGGTTGAGGAGTTACGGAGCGGACAATATTTGTTATTATATGGTCTCGGTGACCTTGACCTTTGATCTGTTGACCTCAAAATTAATAGGGGTCATCCTCTCACCACAGGTATTTCACATATTGAGATTCATGAGATTTGCTTCAGGGGTAGAGGAGTTACGGAGCGGTCAAAAAATTTCATTATCTGGTCCCGGTGACCTTGACCCTTGACCTGCTGACCTCAAAATTAATAGAGCTCATCCTCTCACCACAGGCAGTTCACCTATTAAGTTTCATCAGATTTGCTTCAGGAAGAGAGGAGTTATGGAGCGGAGATTGTTTTTCACGATCGGGTGCCAGTGACATTGACCTTTGAGCTACTGACCTCAAAATCAGTAGGTGTTATCCTCTCACCACAGGCAGTTCGCGTATGAAGTTGCGTGAGCTTTGCTTCAGGGGAAGAGGAGTTATGGAGCAGACAAGGTTTTTCATTATCGGATGCCGGTGACCTTGATCTTTGACTACTAAATCAAAATCAGTAGTGGTCGTCCTTTCACCACACGCAGTTCACCTATGATCTTTCATGAGATTTGCTTCAGGGGGAGAGGAGTTATGGAACAGACAAGGTTTTTCATTATCGGGTCCCTGTGACCTTGACCTTTTTTATCCACTGACCTCAAGATCAAGAGGGGTCATCCTCTCACCACAGGCAATTCACCTATAAAGTTTCATGAGATTTGCTTAAGGGGAACAGGAGTTATGGAATGGACAAGGTTTTTCATTATCGGATCCCGGTGACCTTGACCTTTGACCTACTAAATCAGAAGTGGTCTTCCTCTCACCATAGGCAGTTCACCTATGAAAAAGAGTATGAGAGTGGACCTTTGGAAAGGGCCGAATACGACATATACGAAATATTGCAGTCTCGGCAAGTTTCATGAGATTTGCTCAGGGGAAGAGGAGTTATGGAGCGGACAAGGAGTCTTGGTGACCTTGACCTTTGACCTACTGACCTAAAAATCAATAGGGGTCATCGTCTCATCACATGTAGTTCACCTATGAAATTTCATGAGTTTTGCCTCAGGGGGATAGGAGTTATGGAGTGGACAAGGTTTTTCATTATCAGATCATGGTGACCTTGACCTTTGACCTACTGATCTCAATATCAACGGGACATCCTCGCATTACAGGCAGACCACACATGAAGTTTTATGAGATTTGCTTTAGGGAAAGAGGAGTTATGGAGCGGACAGATAGACGGACAGGGTAAACCAGAATACCCCACTAACCTTCGTTTAGCGTGGGTATACCAATACATATGACCAAGTATCAAAGACATAAAGTGAGAAAATCACAAAGTTAACTCAGGTTAAGTTACCTAACCAAGGTTAAGTTACCTAAACCAAGGTTAAGTTACCTAACCAAGGATAGGTTTGGGAAAATAACGCAAAATATGACCTTGACCTTGGTAATTTTTGTCGTTCAGTGATGTCCGCCAATGCCAACAATACATATGATCAAGTATCATACAAAGAAATGAGGCAATCACATACAGTTAACGGAGTTACCTAACCAAGGTTAATTTACCAACAAAGGTTAAGTTTTTGGCAAAATATGACCTTGACTTTGGTAATTTACGTGATGTCCCTTGACCCAACAAAGCATCTGACAAAGTTTCAGAAAGATTTAAGCAGCGGTTTTTGAGATATAGTTGATTTAAAATGTGGTCGCCGCCCCAACCGCCGCCGGAAAAGTGACTTCTATGTCTCGCTACCCACTATTTGGGCGAGACAATAATTGGAATGGTCTTAATTCAAAATAAGAACAGTCCATTATATATATGTAGCGGGATAATGGTTAATAAATACCCTAAATCAGTCTTTTGTTTGCATCTTACAAGAATTACAAAACAATTCAATTTCATTTGAGGAACATCGAGTGGCAACTCGCAACAATGTTTATGAAACCATGCCATGTAAACATTCAGGTAAGTTACAAATACAATATTTTACACTTTTATTATCCTTTTTTCTTTTTTTCTTAAATTCATGTTATTTTTTTCTCACAGGAAATTCTGTCGTCACACTCTCTTGTAAAATATGTTTTTTAAAACAGTAGTATCAAACGTAACATACGCATTTGCTTTACGTTTAAGTGCAATAGCAAACACTCCACAATTAACATCTCCTACTTGTTTTGGGGTTACATTAGCATTGATACTAAGTCCACTTGTTACTATGTCTTGTTTTCATTGTTAATAGTTTGTTCATCTAATTCAAAAGATCTTTAATTATTTAAATCAGATCAACAGACAGACATATTGTTTTCTTCTTTCATACATCATAACCTTTTTCTAGATTTCTTAAAAAAAATGTTGGGAGTCATTTCTTTTTTCAGTATATATTTCGGCATTTTTAGAGGGGAAGATGTGGGTTTTATGACTGAAATTGGAGTAGAGTATTCTGTGTTTTTGTTACGTGTTGATGCATTCAAATGTCTCGTTTAAATCCATCAATGCATTTAATCTTACTTAAAGTGACACTGACGTCCCAGTGAGCTTGTGAGCTTTTCTTCATAAATTGCGTTTGTTCTATCATTAATATTAATTATAAGAATAGTATAAAGCAAATTGTTTTTGAATATTACTAACTGTTAAATGATTTACATTTCACCAATAATATATTCAAACCTATGGTTGGATAACGAAACAAAGTTGAAAACTTACAATTCTATTTAAAAATATGCAAGCAGATTGTAAGTCAAAATGATACTGGACTTCAAGATTGCCATGTGTCCCTTTAATACAGAGTCCGGTGTAAAACTACTACACTTTCGTCTAAATCGCCAATTCTATTTTTTTTCTACCCATACGTTTATCACTGTTGTTTCTACTTCTTTTTCTCAAATTAGATCAGTTTTTTGTTCTCTTCTTTTTGTCATGTAGAGACATCCCAATTCTCCGCATAGCAGCCATCATATGATAAAAACGCTTTCCAGAGGACACTGACACATTTCTGTAGGAAATAAAGTATATATAATATATTCTCATGACCCCTTATCAAGAAACCTCATAGTTCGTGAACAAGAGTTATTCCTGTATCAAACTTTATTTGCTAAAGATTCCTGTCCAATTGTTTTGGATCAACTGGGTTTAGGTTCAATGTCTGTTTCTATACAGTCATTCAATATTCTCCTCTGACTGATATGCTTTGATCCTAAATGTACGTGAAGTTCCAATTTCGCGTGAAGCAAATCAATTAAAGAATCCCGCTGAACCAGTCATTGTGGAGTGTGTAACATCTTCTAACCGCTGCATATGTACATTGCTTTCTCAAGCAAACTTTGCCCATGTTGCAAAACCACTTTAAGATCCTATTCACATCTACATCTTGAAAGTAGGAAAAATATAACACTATAGTATCAATATCCCTTTATTTAATCCCAGTCTGGTTGCTAGTGTAGAGTACCACTACTTCCACACACCCCGCCCCCACCCCACCTCCACCACCACTTCATGTTCATTTTGTCATTTTTATCATGCTCAAAGTCTTCAAGACACCGCGGATGCAGGCGTGTCTACCATAGAATTTGCAGTACCCCTCCCCCCCCCCCCCCCCCCCCCCCACACACACACAAACACACTCTACCCACTCCCCCGTAAATGGAGTGTCTACTATAGAATTTGCAGTGCAGTTCTGCAGTTTAGAAGGTTCGTGGCCCATTCTCCATATTGTATCTTGATGTAAATGGAGGATGAGCCTGGCATGTTCATTCCTGTATTCCATATATAACTTTTCTTGTGTTGGTACGCCGTAAAACCCAATTCAATTCTTTATTTAAAGTTTGAAAGACGTTTAATGCTTTCATTGCTAGCCTCTGCAGCATTGTTAGTGATTCCTGAAAATGGAACATATCGAAAGATTCCACTACACATTAGCCACTGATTTTCGCATGGACTGACCTAAATGTTTATCAAAATATTCAACGAACAACTGAGACCATAAGTTCAGGTCATATTATAATTTATATGTGCCGATTAAAAGCAGTTTCATTCACGGGTTCTTAAAATACTTATGATTGAATAATAATATCCTGTACAAAATTCGACGCCTTGTATTTTTTTTAAAAATCCAGGCGTCAAAAAATCAGTCACCATTAAATTAAATAGAAAAAGACAGGCGTCCCCTAGACGGAAACAAGACGTCAAGTAGCAGGAATTTGAGGCACCATATGCAAATGAGATACGCCTGGAATAATCGACGGGCGTTGATTAGGCAAAATTGACGGTCGTCACTTAACGACGGGCTTCATTTGGGAAAAACGACAGGCTTCATCCAGGATAAAGATGGCCGTCAATTAGACGGAAACAAGACGGAAAGTAGCAGAAATTTGAGACGTAATATGCAAATGCGATACGCATGGAATAATTTACGGGCGTCATTTAGGTAGACGTAAACAAAAAGAGGCCCAAGAGGGTCTGTGGACGCTCTATTGGCTAACATGGCTCTTATAACACCAATGAAGCCAGTGAATATCGTCTTAAAGAGGCAAAATATAGCACTTTTAACTAAATCAAGAGACATAACTCCGATGTTACTGGTCCGATCTGGCTGGTTTTTGAACTTGGCCAGTAGAGATAATGAAATAAAATCAAAATCAAAAAAAAAGAGAAAAAAAACTAAAAAATTATTTATTTTTTTTTAAAAAAAAGTAATAAAAGAAAGAAGTAAAAAAAACTGGTAAAGTTTGGTCAAGATCAGATGAAAAATGAAGGCCCTATCGTCTTAACGAGGCAAATATAGCATTTTTAAAAAAATCAGGGGCCATAACTCTATTGTTACTAGTCCGATCTGGCTGGTTTTCCTTGCTGGTTTTCGCATTTGTCCGAGCTTTCATTGATATTAACAATCTGGTAAAGATCGGATGAAAAATGAAGGCCCTATCGTCTTAACGAGGCAAAATATAGATATTTTAACTAAATCAAGGACTATTACTCCGTTGTTACTGGTTGGTTTACAAACTTGTCCGAGCTTTCATTGATATTAACAATCTGTGCAAGTTTGTGAAAGATCAAATAATAAATGAAGGTGCTAGAATGATCACAATGCTGAATATGGCATTTTTTAGCAAACCAAGGGCCATAACTCCGGTGAAATCTGATCTGGCTGGTTTTCGAACTTGTCCGAGTTTTCATTGATACAAAAGTTGGTAAAATGAAGGTGCTAGTGTTCACAAGGCAAAAAACGGCATTTTTCAGAAAAAGCAAGGGCCATAACTCCGGTGAAATCTGATCTGGCTGGTTTTCGAACTCGTCCGAGCTTTCATTGCTATTAACAATCTATGCAAGTTTGATAAAAATCAAATAAATGGAGGTTCTAGAATGTTCACAAGGCTTAATATGACATTTTTCAGCAAAACAAGGGCCATAACTCCGGTGAAATCTGATCTGGCTGGTTTTCGAAATTGCCCGAGCTTTCATTGATATAAAGACACTGGCAAAGTTTCGTAACGATCCGATTAATAATGAAGGCCCTAGAATGTTCACAAGGCAAAAGTTAACGGACGGACGACGGGCAACTCGTCATCACATAAGCTCTGCTGGCCTTCGGCCAGTAGAGCTAAAAATGACGGGCGTCGCTTAGTAAAATGACGGGCGAAAACTAGCAGGAATTTGAGGCGTAATATGCAAATGAGTTACTTTCGATCATTTATCGAAAGAAAACATCATGAACATTGTGTACTATCAACAATTTATTAATAATTGAATAAAGCCACATCAATCAGGTAACTAAATCATATGAAACAATCTACATTTCATGTTATCCAGTCAGGTTCTAATATGAGCTTATAAATAGTGTTGAATTATTAGTACCGTCGTATGTATAGAACAATATGAAATTTATTCTTACCTCAGACAGTGCATTGTTGTAAAATTATTCCTTTGTATTAGCTTTCACTTATAACTAACTTTCTAATTATGTTTTAATACATTGTCCAGATATACACATACAATCCACACACAATTTGGGTTGATAACACAGTATTAATAAGCTAAAATAAACATTGTTTAAGCCTGTTTCATTGCCACTATTTATTCCCACAAAATTTCAAAATGACTCCTAGAATGCAATTTAAAATCCATTTCCTCAAATATACGCCTGTGTAAAATGTTAAAGTCCAAAATGACGCCCGTCATCTAAGTTGCGCCCCTTGCCGGGCGTCATTTTCACATTTTACGTCTCAGTCATATTATTCCGTCTCCTGCTGATTGACGCTTGGAAAAAGAGAATTACGCCTGAAAACCAGTTGGAATCCGTCTACTTTACGCCTGGTTTACGTCTGTTTTTTTCGTACAGGATGCGTAAAACGAATATGCGTTGGTAACTCAATTCGTCGCTCCAGCTTTGGGGTTTGGCCTGGCTGATGAAAGCCATTATATACCATGTTTATACAGAGTTTGTATTCTCAAAGTGGGTAAATAATTTAAATACCTCATTGTCAGTAGGTTTAGAAACGGCGTACAGATGTTCTAAAAGTTGGATGCTGATCGCAGGATAGCTACTTCAACCATTTCTTTTCATCTCTGATAATGTGATTCCAGCATCTCTGATAATGTAATAATGTGATCAGCAAAGAAGATTAATTTGTTAGATTTGGAAACACATTACATATAGAATTGCTTAATCCCTGTTCTCTATAATTGGTAACAATCACAATAGTCTTGGTATATTTCTTTGATATATTAAAACAAAAGTGTATTTTTAGCTCTACTGATCAAAGATCAGCTTTGATCAAAGATCAGCTTTGATCAGTAGAGATTATGCCGTGGTGCGGCGTCCATTGTCCCTCTGTCCGTCAGTCCGTAAACTTTTTTTGTACAGACTACTCCTCTGAAATTACTGGAGGTATCTGCATGATTTACAAGAATGTTGCCCATAATGCCCAGTTGATCCTAGCAAAAATTAACGTTGATTCGAAATCCAAGATGTCCACTAAACAAGTTTGTAGCGACTACTTCTTGAAAACTATAAATGACATTGATATGTGACTTTTTCTAAAATGATCAGCATGACATAATGTTGGTCCTTGATGAATGAATGAATGAATGTATGAATGAATGGTGTTTTACGGCACGTCGACACATACATAGGTCAAATTGTGCACAAAAACTGATGAAAGATGAAGAAATAAAGTAGTAATTAAAAATTAATGTAAATATATAAAGATAAAACTATTTACAAATAAGGGATGATATGGTAGTAATATAAACTATATATGTAAATCAACAAATGCCCGTCAACGGGTATAAAAATAAGTAAATATATTTAAGAACATATTATAATGATTTATATAGTCTAATTTCTTTCAGGAAATCTAAAATAAGACTACAATCTATAGTATCAAATAACTCTTTCATAGTAAACTCGTGTATACTTCATGTCAAGATGGAATTTGTTTTTCGATAGCTTAATTCATTGAAGCATGGTCAACAGGTGAAGAGGTAGGTGTCAAAATCATGAATCGCAAAACAGTCCAAAAGAATATGTTGCTTCATTTTTTTCAATTTAATTGTGATTGAAAGCGCATTTTTTTCAGATTGGAACCTATCATGCAGCTTAGTGACAGTGTTAATGCCCTAGCGACAGCAGCGACACTGTCGCCTCTCTCAGAATCATGACTAAAGCTTGAACCCTCTGGTTTTCGGTAAGCCGTGGCATATTGAAAAAACAGAAGGAAATAAAATGTTTTTTTCGTTTATCCAAACGTAAGCGAATTCAAGCAAACAGGTTTTTATCCACACAGACTATTTCCACGAGTTTCACTTGCAAATCATTGAAAACAAAGCACACGCTTTTCCCGTGCAAAACAACTGAGTATTGACCGATTTATTGCCATTGGCAGATAAAGATGCATGTATATATGTATAGATAAAAGTTTGAACACTGTACTATAAATTTAAAAGAAATTATTTGATTTTTAAACTGCACACTTTCTTTTGCAACCGAGTTTATTAACATTGTCCTGATTGTAGTACCTTTGTCGCAGAGGGTCAAAGTCTACACATTCCAACAAGATGTGTTAACGGTGCAAAGCAGGGTATACATTCTTTTAATTGCTCACCTAGTATGTATGAGTATAAAGTGTATGCCATATCCTGCACCAGGCTAGGACAATTCCTTCTCGATGAATGGGTCTAAAAGAAGAACGCCATTCTCCGATTAATGGTTCAGTTGAATAGAGTTTATTGTTAACTGACAAATCCCAAACGGCTTGCCAAGATTGATTCGACTTTAAACATGGCTGCCAGCTGTCATCTTTGTTTACATAGTAGCGACTACTCCTCTGAAACTACCGGATGGATTTTCATGAAACTTTACAGGAATGTTGCCCATAATGTCTAGTTGATCATAGAAAAAAATCATGTTGATGTAAAATCCAAGATGACCGCCGAAGCTAAAATATGATGTTTAAAATGTAAGTTTGTCGTGACTACTTTTTTGAAAACTATAAGCGATATTGATAATGGGACTTCTTTCTAAAATGATCAACATGACATGATGTTTGTCCTTGTCTAAAATCATTTTTGATTCAACATTAAAATTAATATGGCAGACAGCGGCCATCTTTGTTTATATAGAATATAAAAATAGACTTTAAAAACACAATTTTGTGGCGACTACTTTTAAAATACCAAAAGTGATATTGATTTGGAACCTTTACCAAAATGACTGGCACGACGTGTTGTCCTAACAAAAATTCGTTTCAATTCAATGTCAAACATGGGCGCCAGCGGCCAACTTTGTTTACATAGAGTTATATAGGAAAATCTTGTTGCGACTACTCCTCTGAACCTACTTCATGGATTTTCATGAAACTTTACACGAATGTTACTCTTGACGTATAGCTAGTCTTAAGTAAAAACCAAGTCGGCCAGTCAATAAATGCCGCCTTATACATACAACTTTGTGGCGACTACTTCCAGGGTGTATAATTACTCCCTGCTACTTCTCAAAAACCATAAGAGGTATTGATTTGGAACCTTTAGTCTTTACTGTAGTTTGTCCTAAACAAAATTCTTTTGATTCGATGTCAAACATGGCTGCTACTTAGTGTTATATAGGAAATGTTGTGGCGACTACTTCTCTGAAAGTGCTGATCCCATTCTTAAAGAACTTCACATTGGTTTCCATGGCTGATCTAGCTATCAAAATCTATCAATAGAGCTTCAAGGTACCTCTTGTTTCGAATTTTCTTCCATGAATAATATTTGCAATTGGGATCAAGGGATTTTCAGTAAACATTAAATGTTTGAAAGAAAGAGCTGACACATAGAAGTCAACTATGGCAAAGGTAGCGTCATAAAACAAGCAAATATATATATCAGTTTTCAGCTGTAACAATTTATCAAATTTATCTATTGATTCTTGTAAACCTATTATAACAACATCTGGCGCGAGTTTCACATCAGAAATATATACCCTTCTAAATGAAAATAAATTTGTGTAAATTATTTAAAGCATCATGAATGAGTTTCTTTGAATTTCTTAATGAGGCCTGCACTTTTTTCACTTGGCGACAATCCGAGGGAGACAGTGTGATTCTCATGCCAGACCATACCCATATCCGCAGCAAGTCTCCACGATGAACAGCCTCTAGTCGATAGAACAATGTAGGGAAAGGAAGTCGGCTTATCCACTAGAAAATCCACATTCTTAAGCTTTAGCGCAAACTTTACAACCTCAATAACAGATTTTCTTTTGCAACAAATGGTGTATTATATTTTATATTTCTGTCGGGAATAGGTAAATACACAGATTCGTCACAAAAATACACTATGAAACCGAAGTTACTTATATTGCGACAAGACAGACATGCTGCTGAAATCTAGCATCTTTTCTTGTCGTTGGTTATTTTGCAGAAATCTTTACAATAACAAATTCTGTGTTTTGTATCATTAAGTCTTTTTGTCTTATCACACCATTATTTCTCCATCTGCAACCATCAGCCTTCCAGTCATTGTTCTTATTTATTCCTGAACTAAACATGAAATGACATCTAAATGGTAAGGAATCTGTAACGTTTGTTTGATCTGTATCTAACATATGGACCGCTTGCATATGGCTTAATGAAACTTTTAGGTTGTCTGTTGCGCTGATTTCATTTGATGATGTTGTATTTGTGGCAGTTTCCAGGTCTTTTTCGGATGTAGATGTAGTAATATTACATGTAGTTTCTCCACTGTTTGGTGTTGTTGTTACATCATCTGTGTCCTTTGCATTTCCACCCCAACTAAAATATTCGTCGGCGGAGGCTTTGAAGTACTTTCCCCGTTAATCCATCTCATCAACATATCATCTCTGTATTTAGTTTGAGGTACGGATTTTGATTTAGGCTCGCCACTTGTGTCTTCCTCACTTGTACAACAGTCATTATCACTGTCAGATGGGATCATGCAGATATACTTCACTAAATCTATTTTTATCAAGTAACGCTATTTTGTATTGTGTTCTAATGACATGGCCTACTGTATGAGAAACTAGTGGGTATGGTCTGGGTTGGAGGTGTCATTGCTCTTGTCAAGCATAATCTTGCTTACTTGTTCCACTTTTCATTTTTGTATAAACCGGATTCTCTATGTTGGTTTTAAAACTGTGTAAAAATGGTTTACCAGTCCATTGAAGAAACAAACATCTAAGAGAAAGTCTTTTGTCTTTAGGTAACGGATTCCTATGTAGTCAAAATCAGGTGTGTCTTGAAGTTCAATACATGTTGTTACATCCAGTATCTTCACAATACAGTTCTCGATATAGCGCAATAACAGCTTCTTTCCTTCAAAACCGAGATAAAGTATGTTTCGGTTTAATAAATTTCGGTTGATTAACCCGTTTTCATGCACGAAGCCTGGACATTATATACGTATACGCATTTCTCAACCCTGTGCAATCGATCATTGATGTGTTCCGCTTTCCTGTTGAAGAAGTTATAACTCAGTCTCGATGCGTCTTCGAGGGAAAAGGTTGTCTCCTCTTGGTAGTATGTCGGCAACAAGGATTGTAGCCTAAAATATGGGGGGAAAAAAATGAAATAAGATGGACTATTGTGATAACGTGTACAGCTATACCCATATATACACATAAATCAACAGAGAATGAATAGCCTGTAATTAGAAAAAAATGATGAAAACAAACACATTATCAAATATGAAAGCCATACCTCAAAGGGTTGATGAGTTAAGCAAAAGG
This sequence comes from Cyrtodaria siliqua, assembly GCA_037043455.1. Taxonomy (NCBI): domain Eukaryota; kingdom Metazoa; phylum Mollusca; class Bivalvia; order Adapedonta; family Hiatellidae; genus Cyrtodaria; species Cyrtodaria siliqua. The sequence goes on along the minus strand of JAWPHD010002856.1, from coordinate 209,652 downwards.
TTAAAGCTTTTTTAAATGTTACCGATGGGTTGTTACCGATGTGTTATCTTTATGTTATATCGTGATAACTTAGTGGGGTAGGTTCTCGTCGGGTTAACAACAGATCAATGGGAGGCTGTAAATAAATATATACAATATTTATTTCATGCAAAGTACAAGTAACCGATGACCTCGATGTATCAAACATCAAATCATGGCTTTGATTCATCAATAACAATATATATAAAATATTAAAACAAACATGGTGGACAATAAAGAAATATGGCCGACGGATCCTCAGACAAAGATTTTACATTTAAACATCAATAAAAGCACAAAATGCATACATGTATCTTTATGAAAAACAAACATGGTCAGACCTTAAACAAGATATGAAAAATAAGATGTAATAATAAGTTCACTATAAAACAATATTTACAATATTTATTTCTTGCAAAGTACAAGTAACCGATGACCACGATGTATCAAACATCAAATCATGGCTTTGAATGAAGTCCGATACATCTATTGGCCAACGCTTACAAGTAATTAGCATATTAAAGGGATAGTGAATGTATAACAAGCACGTGCATGTAGCATGTGAACAGGTTAGATTCATTAATAGTGTTTTACCTGATACGTTAAAGCTACACGATCTAACTACTAGGCTTATTATTACAATTATTCCATGTACTTACGATTTATCACATTAGTATAGCGCATTTGGGGAATATATAAAAGACAATACATCTTAATATATATAACCGTAAACATTAGTATCTTATTCTATGACATAAGTATGATCTTGACATTGGACCAAAATCTAACTGACAGATGGGAGGGTGTTGATTTGGTAGACCTCCCTCTAGATAAGCTACATACCAAATAAGAAGGCCGTACCTCAAAGGCTTGAAGAGTTAACCACAAGGTTAACATTTTTCTAAGTATGACCTTGACCTTTGCCCAAGGTCAAACAGACAGTTGTCAAATTTTGTATTAAATTCCGTCAAACAATCTTTTCTTTATTTCTTCTTTTCAGTAAGTATTCAATAATGGTTAGAGTATTATGTTTGTCAACGCAATTGTTTTGTCTTTTATAAGCTAACAGTTACGGACATTGTCTCTGTCAATACCGAGCGTAGACTACTCCACAGCGTTTTACTGAAACGCGACATGCGCAGTGAAGCAGTTTATACCGAGCAATTTTGTAGGCTGAAATCTGATTGGCTAACCGTAAGGTCAATCTGACGTGACCTCCAATGGAGCGTTTTCATATCCTTGTAGTGTAGAGTAGGGTCTGATTTTACTGAAATTGGTCATACTTTTAGAACCTGTTGAATATATAATATGATAATGATGCTACTTAAAGCTTTAATATAAAAGCTGGACATATAGTAGAACTTAAGTGGATGAAACATTTGCAGACATCATATCCACTCGGCCTTAATGACAATATTTATCAATAAGGAAATATTTCAAAAGATCCTAATATTGGTCTAGCAATAAATAATCCCCACGTCTTGTGTCAATGGCCACCATACGGTCGGTGCGTTAGCATCCTAAGTAGATTAAGACCTTAATTACACTTTCCGTCAACGATTAGGCCGAGCAGTTTATATCAAGCATTATAATTAGCACTCGATTTATTATTCCTACATCATTTTGACATTAAAACTGCTTGAATAGAATTAAAATTAAAAAAAAAAAATGAGATTTCATTTTCTTCGTTAATATACCAAATGTTTAAATATATTATTGGTACAATAGTATCAATAGTATTTTCAACACATGAAAGGTTATATATGACTCTCGACGTTTTTTGTGGTGGAGGCAAACCACCCAATTTTCCTGATAACCAGTACTGTACGCCATCCGTAAGAATCAACACTTTCTCACTTATTACAAGTCGAGCTCCCAGTGGGATTCGAACCCGCAGCGGTGACAGGCAAAGGTCGTTAACCATTCGGCCACGGAGAAGCAAATGTTATGTGAAATAAATTTGTTTTGGTTATTTTGAATTGAATTGAATGTTGTTTAACGACTCATCGACACAGTATAGGTTATTTAGAGCCGCCCCAGAGAGCGGGTAAGGATATATAGGAATCCAGGAACCTGCCCTACTCTTATTATCGAATAGATTCCTGTGGTTCTTTAACTTTCTCGGAGGACAGACCGATACACGGGACCGCCCGGTTTACGTCCCCATCCGACGGACGAGGCTAAGGGAAAGTGTCTTGCCCAAGAACACACCGACGGAACTCAATGGCACCACGGGCCTTCGGTTACAAATCCGCCGCGCTACCGACTGCGCCACGCCAGCCTTCTGGTTATTTTGAACTATTCTGGTTATTTTGAACTATTCTGTTTATTTTGAACTATTCTAATAATTACTACCAGTTGATGATTGAACCAATGCAAGTTATGTGAAAAAACTAACGGGACGTGACGGGGTTTTAAAAAATCAAGATTGCCATCGTAAAAATCAGGAACTGTAAAACGGAATTCTCCAAACGAGCAAATGGCAAATAATACTGACATTAAAAGGACGAAGAGAACAAAAATCGACCAATTTGTTTTGTGTTTTGTTTGAAATTGTTTGAAATTATTAATTAAGTATTGAACAGACCATATAAGTTCATTTGAAAGAATAACAAAGGTTGTGTAGTCTAATTGTGTTTGAAATGCTTTGTTCCTCAGTAAATTATAGTTTGGAAAATTGCGTCCATTTATTTTGACTCCTTCTTTCAACTCCATACTGTATAGTATTATCATAACATTGTTCATATTTAAACAATCATTCAAGTGGATACACCATATCGTCATGTTTGTATCCGCAATACACAACTCATACTGTAATACACAAAATATCAAACATCACCTATCACGCTCTACCGGAACAGATGTACATGTAATCAGGTCGCCTTAGGTTAGTATTTCGATGCATTCGCAACATCTCGTTCACTGCTTTGCAGCAGTACTCGTATTGGTTCTGTCGATTCCCGCCAAAATCGCGAAGACAAATTTGCATTCAAAATAAAAGTTATCATCCAAATGTTGCAATGTTATTCAGCCGATTGCTCCATCAATAGTTTATTTAAATGAAAGCAGTGATAAAACCTTCATCTGCATTGTAAAAAACAAACACTCAACGCAAATTATACATCAACATGTGTGGCAAGCGGTCATATTGTTTACATAGCAACAGTGCACTTTTTTCTGTGCCGTTGCCTTCCGGCTAACAGAATGTCAAGATTTTGAACATGCTGAAGCGCCGTGATACACACAAGGCGGAATCCCGAAAAATGACGGGACTGGCCGAGGGTTCACGATTGTATTTCGATGGTCTCAAACGGACAAGAGAAAGGTAAATAGGTTAAACTATTTCAGTCGAGTTATCTGTAACATGACGGCTATATACAAAATGGGCGCTCAAAATAACGTATTCCGTACCATATTGTATTAAATTGTATATATTGTATTAAAAAACTTTAAAAACCGATTCATCAAATGCATACTATACGTCAGATTAAACGAATAATAATAAAGTGAAACTGCTGTGCGATTCGTATTCTACATCTATGTAATCCTAGCCTCACTTCTCCCTCACCTGCTATACTCCTTCTACCTACATCGCACATACCCCTACCCCTTTATATAACGTCATATGTGTGTACTATGCCTCTTGTTATTCATGTATTTCATATATGTTTTTACTGAAGTGAAATATAAAGATGTTGATACGTTTATGCTATGATACTGTGGTGTGAATCTACATACGGCGGGCTGTTAGCCTCACAACATCGCCGATTCAGTTCTAGATCCACGGACTCCACGGACTAAACAGGTGTTCCGGGACATCGACGAACGTCCTGACACGGCACTTCAACGACCGACTTCAAACCTGTAAGTTCTATTTATTATTATCACCATATTCGTTGCAAATTATATTCTATGTGATGACCACTCGGTTCACCACACTGACGACGAGGATAATCTTCGAACTCACTCTTTGCGTTCAACATATAATTATGTTGAAAATCTTTTAAGGTTCCTCTCAACTGCCCAAAATGAAAAAAAAGTAAATTTAGTTTTATATGTGATTTTGTTGGAGTTTGTGCATGTTTTGCATATCATTTTAAGCGTCTTGGAACCAAGATTGTTTTATTATTATTAATATTTTGTAAAAATGTATCCGTAATTTGGGCATCATACGACGGAATCTCAAGTTACTTCAAAATGAGAAACAAATGAAAATTCATAATGAAAATAATTCTGTTTTGATACACTGAAGGCTGTGCTAAGCCGAAAATCCCATGCCAACTAATATAACGTTACGTATTTTGACCTCGAAAGTGACCTCGTGTTGAACTGCATGTCGCCATTTTTTGCCCTAGACAGTGGTGATGCATATTAACCAAATACACGCATTTAAGTGAACTTTCTAGTAAAAGATGAACATGCAATATATCATCCTTGTTATATTTAACCATACCGTCAATACTGTTCTTTGATCGGACATAAGATGTCGCTTTAGGTTCGCCGACGTTTGGTTTGTTTACAATAATTTTCTGGCTTCACTCTGTTTTGGCGAAAGTGTATTCTAACGCCAGAAATAGTCTTCTCAAACTGATAGAGTAAGATGGGGATTTTTTTTCAAATTTAATAAAGTTTTCTATTTCCGTGTTTATTTTAGATCATACGCATCCTAATTTTGTATAAATATTACACCGTTACTACATCCTTTAATATTTTCACATTTACGACGTGCACTTGCAACGTGGAACCTACTTTTTCGGTTATAATTTCCGGTGTATGTTATTTGGCACTTCCAAAATCGCAAAAAAGATAATATTGCAATTTTCTTCTGGATATGCCGATTTTTATACTGCATTTGACAAAACAAGGTAGCTATACGATTGTTTCACCTAGCTAAAGTTGGTTGCTTATGCGATCGCCCCCCCCCCCATAATCCCCCCCCCCCCCCCCCCCCCCCCCCCCCCCCCCCCCCCCCCCCCCCCGCGATCAGCATGAAACATTCATAAAACTCATATCCAGCTGTCAAGCCTCCATAATATCCCGTGCAAGCATGCACGTGAAAATATAAATGACAATGGTCAAAATAGGCCCAAATTGTAAATATATTTGAAAATATAGTTGTTTTATTTTTATAAATTAAGAAATAGAACATCGTTTACTGTGAATTATCGTTTATTATTATATAACCTATAAATAGACGCGTTTTCATTGGCTAAAAAGTAATTTTTTAGAAAAAATATCTAGCGATATTGACCTGTTTTTTTCTGATATTGACCAGTTTTATAAAACTGTCCCGAGATGTGATATTATTGAAAAAATCTATTGTTTAATTGTTATAAACTGTCAAATTCAAATTGAGGGTTATATAATAAAACAGTTATGGACTTTTCAGCTGTTATACATGATGTTGATATGTACCAAAAAATCATTATTGACCTCGGCTATCGCCTCGGTCAATAATGATTTTTTTGGTGCATATCACATCATGTATAACAGCTGAAAAGTCCATAATTGTATAATATATCACGGTTTGGAGTTCAATTGTAAACATTAATTTCACAAGTTCAATTGTAAACATTAATTTCACAAGCCCGAAGGGCGAGTGAAATTATTGTTTACAATTGAACGACAAACCGTGATATATTATAGATAATTCACCGTAAACGATGTTCTATTTCTATTCTTATGCCCCTAAAATGTGAAAATAACGCACACATCTGAAATCTTTCGCATTGCTTTGCTTGCTCTCCTAACGTTGCATACGTTACAATGCTGAATGAGCAATGCGCAATGCTTATTCTCCTAACGTTGCAAACGTTACAGTGATATATCGTTCAATATAACGAGATATTTTAAACTAGGCTATATAGTGCGGGTGTATTAGAATTATGGGTAATGTGACATTAAATTTTGACAAAATTCAAAAGGCACTACCTGAGGTAGACATTGAAGTTGACTTCTTCATAATTATTTTTTCCAAAGCCTTAAAATAAAAAGAACTTAACGTCCTTTGATGCCCAAATTACAGTTACATTTTTACAAAATATTAATAATAATAAAAAAAATTGTGCAAAAACATTATTATTTTCAAAATCTTGGATCGAAGACGCTTAAAATTATATGCACAAAATCCAACAAAACACATATAAAACTAAACTTACTTTTGTTTACATTTTGGGCAGTTGAGAGGAACCTTAATTTGTATTTATCGGATATTTTCATGCCATTTCACGGGACACATGCGTGTTGCGTGTTTCGTATTTCGTCATTTGCTTTTACCTTTAGTAATATGAGGTTGCGAAAGATCACTGATACTGTTTTACCTTGAATAATTTCAGCGGTGTGCCTGCGTATTATTCGCATTCATGATAGATTTCGACGTTGTGTTTCGGTTTATAGGTTTGCACCTCGTCCTTCCGTCCGTCCTTCCGTCCGTCCATCCGAATGCTTGTCCGGGCCATATTTTCAATACTATAATACTTTGAGATACCAAACTTGGTATGTATCATAGAAAATGCTTGTCCAGACCGTATTTTCAATACTATAACACTTAGAGATACCAAACCTGGAATGGAAATACATCTTGGGATAGCGGTGTGTCGCATACCAAAATAAGGTCATTGTGACCTTGACCTTGACCTGTGACCTCTGTCATAGAAAATGCATAGAAAATGCTAGTCTGGACCGTATTTTCAATACTATAACACTTAGAGATACCAAACTTGGTATGTGGATACATCTTGTGATAGAGGTGTGTCGCGTACCAAAATAAGGCCAATGTGACCTTGACCTTGACATGTGACCCGTCATAGAAAATGCTTGTCCGGGCCATATTTTCAATATTATAACACTTAGAGATACCAAACTTGGTATATGAATACATCTTCGGATAGCGGTTTGTCGCGTACCAAAATAAGGTCACTGTGACCTTGACCTTGACCTGTGACCTCTGTCATAGAAAATGCTTGTCCGGACCGTATTTTCAATACTATAACACTTAGATATACCAAACTTGGTTTGTGAATACATCTTGCGACAGCAGTGTGTCGCGTACAAAAATAATGTCATTGTGACCTTGACATTGATCTTTGACCTCCATCATAGGAAATGTCTGGAAAATGCTTGTCTGTGCCGTTGGGGGATTGCCTTGCAATTCTTGATGCTCTTGTTTTACCTATTTTTTCGCGTTCGAGAAATATTTAATTTCTCGTTTCTTATATATATTAAAAAAATATCGTCTCATTCAATTGCATATAATTTCTGATTCGGACAATGTTGAAGACTATGGGGATCGTTTGCTCGACCCACCAGTGAAATAGCAAAAAGAAGTAAGTCAGGAGGAAACACTCGATCCTCCACCATGGATTCAAAGCCTCACGATATATTTTACTAACTTGACAGCCACCATGAATGATTTCGTTGAGGACCTCAACTCTGTTAAAAAGGACATGAGCATTTTTAGGGGAGACTTACGGTCCATAGTAGAAGGTATTCCCTCGTTAAAGTCTTCACAATTTAGTGTATCGCAGCCAACCTACCCTAATGTAACACCAATCCAACCTGGTTATGGACAGACTTATGGCTCTACCAACTCTTTGAGGTCACCACTAAACTCGGTGAGGTCACACAATCTCTAGATGTATCACAACCGGCGCCAGCACACACTGTGTTACCGCCACCAGGTTTTAAACCAGCGCACACTGTGTTGCCACCACCAGGTTTTAAACGGAACCCAACAGTCCCCGTTGACAGCATTCATGTAACAGCACAATCAAGTGGGTTTCCATACCAAGGTCACAACTTCACAATGCAGTTACCCACTAACCTGATGATCAATGTCAAAGCACCTACAAATTCCTCTGCACTTGACACCAGCAGTGTTTCAGTGTGTATGACATGCAACATCTCCAACCCAGGTACCTACACACCTGAACCACAAACTGCAGGTACCTCGCAAATGGTCAACTACACGCCAGCAGCAGGTCCTCGTGCAACAGTTGCGAGAACCAAATAATAAAATACACCCCTGTCACAAGTACATATACATCAGCTGTAAGTTGCACAGTTGCTGATAAACCAGTTGAAACGGACATTGCTGTGCAGAGCTCCAAAGTCAACCACCCTGACATACACCATCGTTTGTCAGTGTTTGTCATGACATCCCAAAATCAATTGATTTAGAACAGCGCCCCGTCATATATCATAGAGTGCCATTAAGTGCTGTGTCTTTTGATAGTTACCGCTTCAAATCTGATGTACAGTTGCATCGTTCAGACTCACAAGGGGAGGAGATTCATGTATAGTATATTATCATGTCCGCCGCAACTCGCTTTGTTCAATGAAACTGGCAGTAGTTTCAAAACAGAATGCATCCCAGTTGGCGCTCCAACGGGAACACCACTTGATACACATCGTAAACCAAGTGAACCTGGCACAATCGTTACTGGTCGTGACGAGTATTACAGCATTAAATCTATAGGTGTCTCTCTGTCTGCTGTTTCCGGTTACAGAAATCGGGTTGACTATCGCGGAATCTCTCGCAACTAAAATGGTGCCACCATCCGTCACGCTGTAGTTTTTGGATGCTTTAGTTCTACTCTCCCAACTGGTTATTTTCGCGGTAAAGATGTTCTTACTTTCTGTGATGCAGTTCACAGATGGTTAAATTGTAGTGCATGTTTTGTACTCTGGACTATGACGTGGGCTATGTCACAGTTGGCCACTCGGGACCTGTTTTCTCTGTGGATGTTACGAGATTCATATAAAGGGGGAGGAGAAGTACCCCATCACCACTCAAACTCGATTTTTAAAAAAAAATCATTTCTTCATATTTTTGTGTTGTTTTGGTGAATTATTACATAGCTTCTTACACATATATTTTGCCCTCACCACCCCCACTCCCCCACCATCCACCCCCTCTCTCCCACCCCCATCCCGCACCCCACTCAAAACTTTTTTTTTTTTTTTTTTACATATTTCTGTGTAGTTTTGGTCAATTCTTAAACATAGTTATGTTGTGCTCCCAACCCCACCCCCACATTGTTGTAGCCTTGTTTTCTGATGGTATATACTAGCTATAAATTTATTATTCTCCGAAAAAGCGAATAGTCGAGCTGCGCTGTTCTCCGACAGCTCTTGTTTTAATTTCTTGTCGGCATTACTCCTCCTAAACGCCTTGTTGGATTTCGAGGAAACTTGCCACGAAGCATCGGTAAGATTTCTAGTTGTGCATATTGCGCTTTTGTTCCGGTTTGCTGATTTATGACGGAGTTATGGCACTTTGACATTTTTACTTTAAACTTGTCGGCGCTACTCCTCCTAAACGGCTTGTTTGATTTCTACAAAATTTTACAGGAAGCCTCAGTATGATGTCTAGTTGTGCAAAGCATGGTATATCATTGACATTTTTAACAAGTTCGAAAACCAGCTAGATCTAGTTAGTAACGACAGGTTATGGCCTTGATTTGTGAAAAATGCTATATTGTATTTTCCTTTGTTAAATCTGTAGTTACTTCATGTTTTATCTGATCTTTACCATATTTGTTTAGAATGTTAATATACCCCGCCATCCCTAGACCCACCCCATTTTTATGAATTTCATTCATAGAAGAAAATGGGACAAATTAAAAAATGCCCATGCCAGACTAGACACAGCAGATTTATTGCCCATGATTACCAGGTGAGCGATCTTAGACCATCCTATCCCTGTTGTTTTTGCAATGTTTTAAAAAAAAACTACTGATGGGAATTTTATGTCGACAACCCTTGATATAAGAGCCGTTTTAGCCAGTAGAGCATCCACAGGCCCTCTTGGACCTCTTGTTTTTAATAGAATGGCATTTTATTTTTAAACAAATGCACTTAATTGTCATCTCAGCAAACGGCAAACTAGATTGTTTTTAGTTACTTAAATGTTTACAAACTTTCATTTAAGCATCATTGATCTTTTTAATTTTAAGTCTAGCCCCCATTAGGCGAGATAATTGAATCCACGGATTTTTTGTCTTTTGTAAGTCTCGACGTTAATTGCTTCACCCATTTGTCACCATCATGTCTTCATTATATACTCGGTAAAAACAATTTTGGACCAGGGTATATAAAGTCATATAAAAATAGAACCAGTTGACAGAATTTAAATATCTTTTTTTTAGTAACCAAGGTCTATCCTACTTGGTTAATTTGGTACCAGAAACATTAAATTTCAAACAAGATTTGACTTTTAAAAAATATCGCGAACACACAAAGGGTCAGTAAAAAATGTTGCAAAGTCCATTAAAAGTAACAGTTACAGAGATTTGAGTAACCGATAGCTACTGTGATTGTTTACCGGTGATATTGTTTTGTTTATTTTATTTTATGTAATGACATACATTTTTGTCTTTGATTTGATACATAGAATATTAAAATCCGTCAACTAGTTTTCTTTTTATGCGCCATTATATGCCCTGGTCCAAAACTTGTTTTACAGAGTATATTTCACATAATATATTATATGTGTTGACCGCTCGGTTTACCACAATATCTTTGGATTATAAACCTCCCGACTAGACTTCTGGTTTACATAGCTTATGTCCTGTCAGATGTATCAATATTAAACAAAATTCGCTGAAAAAGTGAATATAGTATATATTTATATGTTTTTTAAAATAGAGTAAGTTTTAAATACTTTTTGGTTTTATATTAATAAAGTATGCTTTGCTTTGACATTTGTATTTTTTCAAAAGTATTTCTTTAGTATTTATTTTATTTTTTTAAAGTGGTAAAAGTGAAAAAAATTCCCCCAATTTTTTTTTTTTTTTTTTTTTTTTTTGCAAACTATCGAGGGGCATCATTTGTTTATACATACAATTATATGTTATAAATATCTCTTTTACATGAATTCTCATTTATTAATAAAGAAAACCATGGTAAGCTGTGTTTACAAGTCTATATCTCTTACATTTCTTACCCTAGCACAACCAAATTTGGCCATTAGCTTCCTTTAGCATTATCTTAAGGGCTCCTTAAGTAATTCTGGTTCCTGTAACCCCTGGGCTCCCTTGGAACCCTTAACATGTGTCTGTTTCACATCAACTTTTGCGTGTAAGCTGTGTTTACAGGTCTATATCTCTTACATTTCTTGTCCTAGCTGAACTAAATTTAGGAATTGGTTTCCTTATAGTATGTTGTAAAGGGTTGGGTAAGTAATTTTGTCTTCTGCAAATTCTGGGCTCCCGTGGAACCCAAATTGTGATGGCCCTTAAAATGTGCAATAAAGGCAGATCTAGGTTTGCATGTAAGCATGTATATATCTATAATTTTGGTTTGGGATTTCTTATAGCATTATGCATCTTATTCATACTTCACCCATATTGGGACATGGGCTCCCTCCTCCACGCCCCCGCCACCACTCCCACCTCCACCCCTCCCACTCCACACTTTTTTTTTAAACTTTTTTTCTGTGTTGTTTTGGTCAATTCTTGCACATATATGTTGCCTCCTGCCGCACCCCACCCCATGCCTCTCCCCCTGCCTCTCCCCCCGCCCCCCACTCGAAACAGGATTTTGTTTTTACATTTACATATTTCTGTATCACTTACGCTATGTTGTCCCCCCCCCCCCCCCCCCCCCCCCCACCCACCCCCACTCGAAACTGGAATAATCTATTATTATTCTTTTTTTACATATTTCTGTGTTGTTTTGGTCAATTCTTACATAGCTTCTTACAAATATATATTGCCTCCCGCCCCCTCCCCCCTCCCGCGCCACGCATTCCCACCTCGAACTCAATATTTTTATTTCTTTTTTTTTACATATTTCTGTGTTGTTTTGGTCAATTCTTACACATACAGCTATGTTGCCCTCCACCAACCCCACTCCCTCCCACAACCCCCCAGCCCCCACCCACTCGAAACTCATTTTGTTGCACATATATAGCTATGTTGAATGCTGGATGCGCAACCGTCCCCTCCCCTACATCCCCACCACCCCCCCCCCCCATTCGTTTATGGGCCCTCCCCCACCCCCCATTCGTTTATGGGCTTCGCTCACATGGAGGACAGGGGGAGGGGAATTGTTTTCATTTTATCTTCCATTATTTGGATATTAATATTTTAATTTGAACGCAATCATTTACATATAAAACAATTTAGATTAAATTCAGATACACAGATGAAATATCAAAATGAGGCCACAATAAAAATTGCCAGATATCGGCTCCCTCCCCGAATTGCCTTTCGACCACACATTTCTTTAAAATTACAGCAATTTTGGATTAAAACAGATACAAATAATAAAATTTCACATAATTTTATATCGGCTGGAGTTTCTATACAATACCCATCCCCCAACCACACCCCACATTGTTTTAGCCTTGTTTTCTGATGGTATATACTACCTATATAATTTATTATTCTCTGAAAAAACGAATAGTCGAGCTGCGCTGTTCTTCGACAGCTCTTGTTAATATCTATTGTTGTGTACTGATAACATTAAACATGTTCATGAAAAAAATATTGCTGGAGAACTTTAGGTCCCCATCACCAAATTGTGAGGGGGCATATACTGTTAACCATGTCCGTCCGTCCGTCCGTCCTTCCGTCCCGAAAGGTTTGTGTCTATCTCCTCCCACACTTTTAAGCCGATTGCTTCGAAACTTTACAGGATGCTTACCGATGATGGCAAGATATGCACATCGTTTCGGCGTCAAAATCGACTCGGTATTACTGGATTATGGACCCTTTTTCGTCAATTTTTACGTCAAAATAACTTTTGTGTCTATCTTCTACCACAAGTTTTAACCGATTGCTTTGAAACTTTACGGGATGCTTACCTATGCTGTCAAGATGTGCATATCGTTTCGGCGTCAAAATCGACCCAGTATTGATGGAGTTATGGCCCATTTTTAGTCCCTACCGGTCCGGACCGGAGGGGACTTTAGGTTTGCCCCCCGTCCGTTTGTCCGTCCGTCCCTCTGTCCATCTTGTCATTTTTAGCTCTACTAGCCGAAGGCAAGCAGAGCTTATGGGATGCCGGTGTTGTCCGTCGTCCGTCCGTCCGTTCGTCGTAAATCTTTTTCTCGTTAAGACTATATAGCCTTCATTTGTCATCTGATCTTTACTAAACTTTACCAGATTGTTAATATCAATGAAAGCTAGGACAAGTTCGGAAACCAGCCAAATCGGACCAGTAACAGTGGAGTTATGGCCCTTGATTTTGTTAAAAATGCTATATTTTGCCTCGTTAAGACAATAGGGCTTTCATTGTTCATCCGATCTTCAGCAAACTTTATCAGATTGTTAATGTAAATAAAAGCTCGGATAAGTTTGAAAACAAAATAGATCGGACTAGTAACAGCGGAGTTATGGCCCTTGATTTAGTTAAAAATGCTATATTTTGCCTCGTTAAGACAATAGAGCCTTCAATTGTTATCGGATTATTCCCAAGCTCTACCAGATTGTTAATGTTAATGAAGCTCGGACATGTCCGAAAACCAGCCAGATCGGACCAGTAACAGCGGAGTTATGGCCCATGATTTAGTTAAAAATGCTACATTTTGCCTCGTTAAGACGATAGGGCCTTGATTTTGCATCCGATCTTTACCAAACTTTACCAGATTTTTAATGTTAATAAAAGCTCGAACAAGTTCGAAAACCAGCCAGATCGGACCAGTAACAGCGGAGTAATGGCCCTTGATTGCATAAAAAATGCTATATTCTGCCTTGTTAAGGCGATAGGGCCTTCATTTTTCATCTGATCTTTACCAAACGTTTATCAGATTTTTATTTTTTTCTTTTATTATTTTTTTCTTTTTTTAAATGTTTAATTTTTTTTTTTTTTTATTAATTTTTAATTTTAATTTTCATTATCTCTACTGGCCGAGTTCGAAAAACAGAAGCAGATCGGATCAGTAACGGCGGAGTTACGGCTCTTGATTTAGTTAAAAATGCTATATTTTGCCTCTTTAAGACGATACTCACTCGCTTCATTGATGTTATAAGAGCCATATTAACGAGTAGAGCGTCCACAGGCCCTCTTGGGCCCCTTGCTTTGTCCGGACTGTACCTTTGTCATGCATTGTGTGATTTTTAAACAACTTGGCACACATTTTCACCATAATGAGACGGCGTGTCGCTCGCAAGACCCATGTCCGTAGCTCAAAGGTCAAGGTCACACTTGGAGATTAAATGTCAGAAATAGGCTTGTCCGGTGTGTAACTTGATTATGTATCGTGGGATTTTGAAATAACTTGGCACACATGTTTACCATAATGAGACGGCGTGTCGCGCGCAAGACCCAGGTCCGTAGCTCAAAGGTCAAGGTCATACTTGGAGGTTAAAGGTCAGAAATAGGCTTGTCCGGGCTGTAACTTTGTCATGCATCGTGGGATTTTGAAATAACTCGGCACAAATGTTCACCATAATGTCAACAGCTGGAAAATATAGGCCAACAGTGTGGACTTTACCAACGTATACATGAATGAACCCACCCATGAACTAACTTGGCTCAGTATTGGACCTTGTGTTTACCAACCATCCAGGCAGTGCCTGTACACTTATCAACACACCTGTCTGCTATTCGGACCACCGTGCAATAACTGTACATTTGAATTTCAGCGCATACAATAATACAAAGGTAAAACCTATTATCCGTTTTCTGGTATATTCTCATCCGCTTAACTGTTAAATCATTTCTTTTTGCACAGAGAAATTTTGAAATAACTTGGCACAAATGTTCACCATAATGAGACGACGTGTCGAGCACAGGACCCGGTAGGGGACTATGACCGTACCTCGGACTGCTTCTTGTTTCATCAAGTTTTCCATCAAAATATCTTGTGTCTATCTCCTCCCACCCTTTTCAATCGATTGCTTCGAAACTTTACAGGATGCTTACCTATGATGTCAAGATGTGCATATCGTTTCGGCATCGAAATCAACCCAATATTACCGCAGTTATGACCACGATTTCTTAAAATTTTACATCCAAATATCTTGTCTATTCACTCCCACATTTTCAACCGATTGCTTCGAAACTGTACAGGATGCTTACCTATGATGTCAAGATGTGCATATCGATTCGGCATCAAAATCGACCTAGTATTTCCAGATTACCAGCCCTTTTTTCGTAAAATTTTAAGTTTTACACTGATTGTTTTCAATGGGGCATCCGTGTCCCATGGACACATTTCTAGTTTTTTTTGTGTGTTTTTTAAATTACTAAATGTGTACCTTTGAAAAGATACACGTGTTGACGCAAAGAATACTTTACAATATAAAACCAAAATAATGTTTAACATTAACTGATATTTAAAAACAAATCCATTTTCAGCTAACTTTGACAAATGTTGATGATTTTGCCACAAAGGATAAGCTGTGCATTCCAGAAGTCTAACTGGGTGATTTTTAATTCATTGGTATCATCAATGTCAAAAATCATTGTTAGAATTTGCCACCTCATATGGTACCGGTGATCCAAAACTCGATCTGAATCTGAAAGCCTATCTTGCAAATCCCTATTTTATTCAAGGTGATTAACATGGCATTACATGAACCTTTAAAATGTCATAACAATATTGATTTATGCCAACAAACTATTATTCCTTTTCAGCTTATCAGAATACTTGGGACAGAATGGCTCGCCGCAATGCAAACCTTCGTAAGTATTATTGTCATATCTGACGTTTTACTAATTCTTAGAACTATAATAAATCATAAACCATTTACCAGTACCTCCGTATTCTCCCGATGTAGAAGACCCAGTATCCTATAATGATACTTTAAAACAAGTTGGCGAGTTTTGAATGAATATTATATCCCGATGAAAGAGAACTCCTCGTGTTTTTGGGTCAGTATGTCAAAGATCAAGGTCACCATGAACTTATATGAATAATACTTAGCCCGATGTTTCGCTTTCCACTCTCGGGTTCCTGTCGCCAAGGTCTTACAGTTTTTTTCCATACGCCATTAGCGAGATTTGGATTTTCCTATGCAATACAATTATTGACATTTCTTTTTGATTATGTGATAACATTTAATACATAGCTCCATTTGTATGTACCCGTTTGATAACCGGGACCTATTGTGTTAAGTGGATGTCCATAAGCCCGTTCGTAAACAATTACACATTCCAGACGATAACTTTGAAACCATAAACCCACAATCATGCAACATCATATGTTTATTTCACTATGTGACAGAAGCAATACTATTGTTTTTGGTTCAGTAGGTTAAATGTCAATGTCGTGATGACCTTATAAGGAAATAAGCATTCCGTGCCACCACAACACCAACTCTTAAAACGTCATGGTTACATTGCCCTGGGTGACAAAATAAACCCAATCATATTGGGGTCACTATGTCAAAGGTCAAGGTCGCCATGACCTTATATGTATATATGGATTCCGCACGATAACTGTGAAACCATAACACATACACTCGTGTTACTTCATAAGCCTGTGGTAAGAGAATGATCGTTATTGATATTAAGGTCAGTTGGTCAAATGTCAAGGTCGCCATGACATGGAAACAGAAATCCATGCGAAAACCACAACACCCACACTTTGTACGCTGCCAGTGATGATAGGAGGACATTCTATCCTATTTAGTTAAGTGGATGTCCATAAGCCCGTTCGTAAACAATTACACATTCCAGACGATAACTTTGAAACCATAAACCCACAATCATGCAACATCATATGTTTATTTCACTATGTGACAGAAGCAATACTATTGTTTTTGGTTCAGTAGGTTAAATGTCAATGTCGTGATGACCTTATAAGGAAATAAGCATTCCGTGCCACCACAACACCAACTCTTAAAACGTCATGGTTACATTGCCCTGGGTGACAAAATAAACCCAATCATATTGGGGTCACTATGTCAAAGGTCAAGGTCGCCATGACCTTATATGTATATATGGATTCCGCACGATAACTGTGAAACCATAACACATACACTCGTGTTACTTCATAAGCCTGTGGTAAGAGAATGATCGTTATTGATATTAAGGTCAGTTGGTCAAATGTCAAGGTCGCCATGACATGGAAACAGAAATCCATGCGAAAACCACAACACCCACACTTTGTACGCTGCCAGTGATGATAGGAGGACATTCTATCCTATTTGAGGTCAATAGATCAAAGGTTAATATCACCATGACCTAGAATGAAAATATGTATTGTAAGCAATAACTTCGTATCGTTCTTACATCAGTCCAACTGAGTAATAAGCGTTTTGTGCATCTGAATCCCCAAGAACTACTATATAATCACAGAATGGATGAAAATGTACTATATCTAATATTAATAAGGCTATGTACACAGTCAACTTGTGTATTCCGAACAGTTTTTAAACAAATTACTCTACTGTTATGGAATTCCATAATGCAATTTTATTTTAAGTCAAAGAAACACCAAAGTGTTGCATGCAAGTTCTTCAATGTTATAAATGTAAAATAAACATTATTTTAACCAGATATTTTCTTCGTTTATAAACAGTAAATGACTCTGTATCGAGCCGTAGAGTTTAGTTTAATCGACGTTATGTTGTTTATGTGTTCAGCAAATGGTTAACAATTACATTTGATATTTTCTCCCCAAGTTAGATATTTTTTGACATTTCAATTTGAGTTTTATTGACTTTAAATCGAGACATACTCGTTGCCTTAATCGATGATTCCTTTTTGTCTCGCACACCATAGCGGATAGCGAGACACAGCAATTACTTTTGGTCAAGGTCATATTTTGCGTCATTTTCCCAAAACTTAACCTTGGTTGGGTAACAACCTTGGTTAGGTAGGTTAACCTCGGTTAACTGTATGTGATTGCCTCATTTTCTTTGTTTGATACTTGGTCATATGTATTGTTGGCATTGGTGGACATCACTAAACGACAAAAAATACCAAGGTCAAGGTCATATTTTGCTTATTTTCCTCAAACGTAAACTTGGTAAGACATACGACCAAAGTAGCGGTGACCTTAAACCATTGTGTATACTTCATTGCTTCTGAGGTAAAAGTTGTACATGAACTTCTTTTTTTCTAAGTCTCCAATATAGTATAACACTCTTGAAATTTCATCGAATTACATGACACTATGCTTGCAGATGACACCATTTCTACTATATTTGTGATTTAGTGCAAGATGAGTAATATTGATCTCGTTTTTTGTACAAATAGTTCCTTATTTCTTCTCAAACATATGTGTACTAGTTGGAACTTGTAATGCCCTCTGCATGCAGTTCCAAATTGCAATCGATTTACATAAACATCGGTCACGTGGTGTCATGTTAATGAAGGAATGGACTGGCACATGCGACAAGCTTAAAAATGGCTCGTCTGAATTTTTTTTTTTATTATTACATTGCTTTTTAATAGGATGGACAAAAGCCTCCAGTAGCTTGCTGCTCCATGAAGTGGCGACTATTATTGATCCACACGAGATGCACCACGCTTTCAGGTCGGTGGAGGTGATCTTCGGAGACCGGGTTTGTCAGTTCACTCCGTAGCAGTGCCAGAAAAGGTTTCGGGCCCTGCTACGGAAGGTTAGTGTCTTCACTTGAATCATACGTTTGTGTAAATACCCACATACAACCACATTTTGTGTGTATTGTATGTTCACTTTGAATTATCATTATTCATACATATGCACATAAAATCATCGGCTAGCATAAATATGAATGTCTATATCTGACAAAAATAGTCGTCTGAGAGGTGGACACCTCCATCAAGTCCCTACCCACATTCGGCGCTTCGTACCTCGTATTAAGGAGTATGTGCACACCATGCCGCTCTAGAACTAGATCAATCTCCGAACACAAATAACTGACGCTGATTCGTAACCATTGACGTCAATAATTTAGTTTTACTGACGTCAACGTCGTCCATCGGATTAAAATCATAAACAGACTGGTTCCAAATGTAATAGATTATTTAACTGCTGGATGCCTTCACGCAATGGCTTGCTTGTCGGATCTCGTTCGTGAAAATAACTATACACGGACGATCACCTGTAGAATGTCTCTATAATCAAATCCAGTAGTTAAATAACCTCAATATATTCTGTACCGACCCTAGCGCTGTGAATTCCTCCATTTGAAATGTAGGTAGCGTTTACGGGAGTCCAATTCGCACATTCTGCCGAGGTTTCTAAAGAAATAAAATAATACCTGCCCAAAAAGCTCCGTTTTTCAATTAAATACACTTTAATCTCACATTCTCACATACGAGAAAGATATCCGGCTGATATAGCCGTGTTATGTTCCGTCATTTTAGTTTTCGTCCCGTTAGATATCGTTCAATCCAAAATCCATAGCTGGAAACTTAGCTCCGTCTAAATCATGATCATATATCTAGATCATATTTCGTAAAGACAGCATCTTACGATATATTTGCTTAAAGACACTTCTTGAAAAGGAATGGGGACATACACAGCGACTATCTTTCCTTTAGTACATCCGTTTCTTTTCTTTTTTGTGTACCAAAAAGGTATATGCTAGGTTTAAACTCCAACTGTCCGTCCGTCTGCCCACAAAATGTCATACAAGAGTTTGACGCTTCAACGTTCAAAACATGTGGCATGTGTATCAATGACAATGAAGGGCTCAAACCCGTGTCTTATTTTAGCCCCGACCGACAATGGATTGTTCAAAGCAATTTGCAGCTGACCTTTCGCAATTGGTACAAAAGACTGCCCAATAATTCTTTATCTTTTATGACTAAACTGCGATTTTTAAGTTTCACTAAGCATTAAATTAGAATATGGATTTATTAGGCATCATTTTGAGTTTGCTTGAGTTTTGGTTTTCTTCGTTATTCTGTATCGATACAATATAAACAACATTGGTAATATGCATAAACAAGTTTCTTTGACCTTCTCTACAAACTAATATTTATGACTGCAAAAATGCAAATTATGAAGAGAAAATAAGGGCTCGAAGCGAGTTTTACACAAATCAAGATTGCTGTGTGTCCCTTTAATATGTATATTAGGGTCCGTTAAAACACGTCCGGGACCCCAGGAAGGCAATTTAATAAACATTTATGGGTGAATCCTATTTTTCTGAAATTTTGTTCTCTAAGCTCAATTTTGCATCTATTGATGGTGTTCAATTTCAAAAGTGCCTTCCTTGGGGTCCCATGTATGAATGGAAAACCCCTTGGAGAAAAATTCTTAAATATTTTTTATGAGTTGGACTGAGGTTAATTTTTAAAACTCATCTCATACAGTATTGTGTGTTCCAAATAAAATATTTAAAAAAACACAATCAAACGGTTTTAACTCGTTATTTGCATTTCACAAACTCTATAATCAAGCGTGAAATACATACAACAATGAGAATATTATTAACATATTCTTAGGCTTGTACTTAGGAATTTTGTTTAGTTTATACACTACTGTGCATTTGCCGGTCTTAGGGTGTGAGACAGACATCGCTCAAATGTAACCAGCGTTTTTTTTAAATTTTGAGCATGTGTGAAAAATATCATTTCCGGGTGATAACACACCAAATGATATGTTTCAGTTTGTTTAATAAATGATGATACTGATCCTATAATACACATAACTGTATACTTTTATAATGAGGGTTTTTGAACTATAACAATGTAGGCGAACATCTGACTTTCTTTTTGTCTTTGTGTTCACTAACCTGTTACTAGTCACTAACTGTTCACGTTATTTATATTTAGACGAATACTGTTTTTGTCTCGCCTTTTCGAAGAAAACAATACATAGGTGTTGCTTTTACGGCGGCGGCGGCGGCGAAAGCGTCAACATTCAAGTTTTGCATTATGGTCATTTTCTCACAAACTGTATTAAACTGTGCTTATAGTTGTATCTTTGGTGGTACAGCGCAACGTGACAAAGCAAATGTGGAAGTGACCTTGACCCTCCAAGCAAATTGCAGATAACTTAAGTTTTACATTCAATTTTTGCGTTTAGGTCACTTTTTCACAAACTGTAAGCATTAGACCTTTCACACTTTGCTTATAGTTGTATCTTGGATTGTACATTGAAACATGAGATGTGACGTTGACCCTCCAAGCAAATGGCAGATAACTTTTTTACCATTAACTTTTGTGTTTAGGTCACTTCTTCACAAACTGTATGCACTTGACCTTTCAAACTTTGCTTATCGTTGTATCTTGAGTGGTACATTGCAACGTGACCAAGCATATGTGGATGTGACCAATGACCCTCCAAGCAAGGGGCGGACAACTTAATAATGTTTACCTTTAATATTGCGGTCAAGTCACTTTCTCACAAACCTTATGCATTAGACCTTTCAAACTTCGTGTCAAAAAGCAAATGTGGATGTGACCTTCACCATCCAAGCAAAGGGCAGATAACTTTGTTACTTTTACATCCCTTTCTCATGAAATATAAGTATGCACTAGATGCATTAAACCCAGTTTAAAGCTTAATCTTTGGATGACAAAACATACTATTTTGACATAGTTGTGTCTTTGGTGTGTATCCTTTTTGACATAGTTGTGTCTTTGGTGTGCATCCTTTTGAACGCATGAATTTCATCTATGACCTTGACCTACTATTTGGAGCTGATTATTTAAATATTTTTTTAAACAACTGCACTAAAATGTCATCTCAGGAAACTGTAAACTCCATTGTTTTTAATCATTAAAGTGTTTACAAACTTTCATTTAAGCATCATTTATCTTTTACTTTTAAGTCCAACCCCCGTTAGGCGAGACATGTGAATCCGCGGATTGAGACATGTAAATCCGCGGATTTCATGTCGGTTTTTA
Organism: Cyrtodaria siliqua; assembly: GCA_037043455.1. Lineage (NCBI taxonomy): Eukaryota > Metazoa > Mollusca > Bivalvia > Adapedonta > Hiatellidae > Cyrtodaria > Cyrtodaria siliqua. Next base: position 187,893 of record JAWPHD010002856.1, on the reverse strand, counting down.
AAGTTGCATCTTGAAACGTGACAATGTCATTCAAAACTATGATTCCTGAATCTTTGTCAACCTCTTTTAACTCCTTTATATTGCAGTGCCCTAATACCCCACCCACTCGTTTTGCATTACGATAAATATAAACATGCATTTTTATCGAACCATTGTCATGCCATTATAGGAGTGTTTCATTGCACATTATTTGTTATTGTATTACCTATTTAATTCTGATGGAAATACCTCTGTGTCGCATGTGCATTGGATATGATCAGTCATTTTCCGCTATTATCGGATCCAGGAAGTGATTCGACGTCGGCCATATTTGTTGCACGCGGAGCTGCAGTGTGACGTCACTACAACGTGACGGTGTTGGAGAGGTTCATTAGGGGTTTTTAAGCATTGTATAGTTGGCGCCAAATTCAAATAGATTAACTTGTTAAATCTCTTTAATATATTGTTTATTTAAGTACTAACTGCTCTTATGTTATTCTAAATATATTGTTATTGCCAGTATAACGTTTTAAATGATATTATTGAAGTAATACAACTGGATTTAGCTTGTATATTTGTAACTGTTGGATGTGTCGGACGTGTTTGATACCTTTTGTGTACCTCTTTGTTCGAACTGACGGACGCTGTCCAACAGTGTTAGGGTGTAGGATTCTGGGGTATAAAAGCTGGAGTTTCCTACAGTTTCGGGACTCCGCAACTAAAATACTAAAATTTCAAAAGGAATATTGCACTTCATCCTCATAAATCTGGGTAAAAATATAAGTTTTTAGATCTATTCTCAAGTTAAATAAGTATATTATAGATTGTTTGGCTATTTTGTATAGCTTTAAAGATCTTTGTAGCGCTCTTTAGTATTTATTTATAAAACGTATTTTATTATTAAATTTGAGATCGACTATTGATAGTACACCACCGACACATCCAAACCTCTTCAATATTGTAGTCTATCTGCGTGTTCAATTCACGGTATTTCGTTATTTCGTGACCGAAACTTTACTTGTAATAGCTCTTATGAATATTATTAAACATCGTCGTTTAATTATTATCACAGCTTATTGTTAGGGGTTCACCTTAATAAAAGTCATCAGAACGTTGGCTTTGTTCAGATATATATACCCCTTAGTTTAAGTTAGTTATGCAGTGATCAGTTTAACATACTTTACATGCGGAGTCAGTTTTTTTTAATGTTTGTTTTCTTTCTGTGCGTGCTGTAACCTAAGACTGCCTGGACTAAATAAATACGCAACTGATACGCACGTACGCTACCAACCCTAAAGTATCAGCTCGTAACAATATCTTAAGCCAGAGCATGTTTCGCATAGTGTATGAATACGTATATTTTCAGGTCAGGCAGTTTCGCACGTTTAGCGAAATTTGTGAAGACCTGCGACTTCTAGTAGAGATGAGAAGTATTTACCTCGATATTTTGCAAAAGTAGTAGCAACCGTTGGAGTATACTGATTATCTGATAATCTCGCTTATTCAATTCAACATAATGTATACGCTTTTTCACATCGTAGGATACGGAAACATAGCTCAGTCTTAGTATCAAATACCCTATATTTCTTAATCATATTAGGTGTGTGTTAACGGTCAACGTTTGTTTCTTATTTTAATTTTACAGTATAGGTAATTGAACTTTGTCAAATGTTACTTTAAATGTTACTTTACAAATGTTAATTCTCAAATTTGTCCAAAAAATATTCATCAAATACCCCCGCAAGTGCTTTGTCATATTATACGCCAAAACGCACTATTACATAGCTAAATTAAAAAAAAAATGTTGTAGGAGCATGCCCAAGGCCTCCTAGTTTGTAAAGCCTGAATATGCATTTCAGGTCGGCTTTTACCCCCTGCAAGTCAAACGTTATCTGGGGCAGTGAAAATGAACGTAATACAATTAGCTGATCATATAGTGCAGTACGTAATACAGTCTTAGCTGATCATATATTGCAGTACGTAATACAGTCCTTAGCTGATCATATAGTGCAGTACGTAATACAGTCCTTAGCTGATCATATAGTGCAGTACGTAATACAGTCCTTAGCTGATCATATAGTGCAATACATCATACAGTCCTTAGCTGATCAAATAGTGCAGTACCTAATACAGTCCTTAGCTGATCATAGTACGTAATACAATCCTTAGCTGATCATATAGTGCAGTACTAGACCTCATAGCTTATATGAAAGGAAGCTCGGGATTGTTAGGGTCATTTGGTCCAAGGTCAAGGTCACTGTCACTATAAATATAAAATTGGTTTCCGATCAACACCTTAAGTTAGTTTTCCTTGGGAGATTTTAACTATTGCACGGAGGGACATTGTAATGTGTGGCAAATACCTCTTCTTGTTGTACTGTATATGCCCAATAAATATGTTGGTTTAATCCTTAGACTCGTTTCGACTCAATACAGGTTTTAAAAATACATTTCCTCTCAATACAGTGTTTTTAACAGAACTATTGGAACGCAACTATTAGCACAAATACGCAGTAACTAGTTTTAGTGCTACTGGCCAAATGGCAATTCGTCCACTGACTTTCTTCCGTTGTCTATTGTCACTCTATCTGTTAACGTTCTATTTTATCCACTCGAGCATCTTCATCTTTCAGCCGTTTATTTTCCAAACTAAGCAAGATTGTTGATACAAATGCGACTTGTTTGGTTTTGGAATGGATCCAATCTGACCTACTATCAATACTCTGGCTGAGTTTCGACTTATCGTTATACATATTTTATACATTTTACTTATATTGCCTAGTAATGCTGCCTTGTTGGTTAGAGAATAGTTCATAGCGGGATGTCTTTATTTACACCGTCCCGTTTTATTGTGTTGACAGTAGGGTAAGTGTGAGGTTTGGTGCAACCTAGAACCTGGTTTAAGCCCCCAGCAGCCTTTTTTGCCACTGACCGTTACAAGGCGGTAGCTCTATTGTCAACCCTTTCGTGTTTGAGATGTCTTATTTGGCATTTATTCATCTTTAATGTTGTTCTTTGTTTCTGTGTGTGTTTGTGGTTGACTGTCGTCCTTGAATGCTACTTTTCCTGTTCGATTTTTATATCTCTATTTATACATCAAGAGCATAAACAGTAAATGTCTGCATTCAAAGCTCTTGTCACTACAATAACCATGGTATGTCCCAGTTAAAAGTAACACTTGCTGTATTGTTAAATTCTAGATTCAGTGAGATGTATGGTAGCACACAGTTGGAGAGCTTGTTGACTTTCTGCTATTTTGTTGTGCTTTCCTCATATTAATCAACACTTTTCTTTATCAATCAGAACGAACACAAAGAACTCAACACAATAGCTGCAATAAGTGCATAAGTAAATACCATTGAATTGCAAATACCATTGAATTGCATTAGTAAATACCATTGAATTGTATAAGTAAATACCATTGAATTGCATAAGTAAATGCCATTGAATTGCATAAGTAAATACCATCGAATTGTATGTCAGAAGTGCAATAGTTTAAGTAACTAATCAAGGACAAATTAAGTGACGTAGATGTGAAAAAATACGAATTAGAAGCAATCTAAATTATTAAACTGAATTAATTTAACATTATTTCAAAGTTGCATATTGTTTAATAGTTTAAGCTTTATATTGTAGTTGTGACGCTTGTGAGTGCAATGGATCTCAGATGCTGGTAATGTTGGTGTAATTGCGGAGAACATCTTATGGTGAACGTTACGAACCTCAGATGGCCAGTACAGATGTCTTGTCTAGACTAGGGTTCACGTGAGTAAACATAGATATAAATAACCAGACGTTTGACTGGCTGTTACATGACGTGTATGTTATTGCAACTTCTTGACCAGAGTGTAAATGCAAAGATTGTTTTAAACTGTATTTTAATCATAGTCTGTGTACTGTGGTTCCCGGCGTTTGACAGTGGCATTAGCCGAGTAAGATACCAGTTTAATACAACCAATTCGAAAGTGTTTGCTTGCATAAGCATTCACTTCTATAGTAGTGTTATCCGTGTCTGTAAACGGTGAGGTATATTGAACCTACAGCTATAACGTGGGTTATGGTGCTACCCTAGTAAAATAGTTCAACATCGCAATTTAAGCTCTATTTACTGCCGTAAATATGGATGTCCTTAAAGAGTTAACTGAGTATGGACAGTATCTTGGTTATGATAGGAATCAGCTGAGAGACTTTATATACCATTGAATTGTATCACTAAATACCACTGAATTGTATAATTAAATACCATTGAATTGTTTAAATAAATACATTATATACGTAAATACATTGAATTGTATACGTAAATACCATTGAATTGCATACGTAAAAACCATTGAATTGCATAAGTAAAAACCATTGAATTGCATAAGTAAATACAGCGGAATTGCATACGTAAATACCAGTGAATTATATACGTAAATCACATTGAATTGCATACGTAAATACCATTGAATTGCATACGTAAATACCGCGGAATTGCATACGTAAATACCAGTGAATTACATAAGTAAATACGGTGATTTGCATAAGTTAATACACTGAATTGCATAAAGAAATATCACTGAATTGCATAAGTAAATACCAATGAATTGCAAAAGTAAATACCACTGCATTGCATCAGTAAATACCACTGAATAGCATAAGTGAATTGTATAGGTCAATATCATTGCATTGTATAAGAAAATACCATTGAAATGTATAGGTAAATACCATTGAAATGTATAGGTAAATACCATTCAATTGTATAAGTAAAAACCATTCAATTGTATAAGTAAATACCGTTCAATTGCATCAGTAAATACCATTGAATTGCATCGGTAAATACCAGTGAATTGTTTAAGAAAATACCAGTCACTTGCATCAATAAATACCATTGAACCACAAAAGTAAATACCATTCAACCGTAGAAGTGAATACCAATGAACCATATAAGTAAATACCATTGAACCGTATAACTAAATACCACTGAACCGTATAAGTAAATACCATTGAATTGTATTAGTAAATACCGTTGAATAGTATCAGTAAATACCATTGAATTGTTGCACTGTAACTACAATTACCGTTGAAACGTTGAACTGTATAAGTATATACCATTGAACTGTATACGTAAATACCATTGAAATGTATAAATAAATACCACTAAACTGTATAAGTAAATACCACTGAACTCTATATGTAAATACCACTGAACTCTATAAGTAAATACAATTGAATTGTATAAGTAAATACCATTGAATTGTATTAGTAAATACCACTGAACCGTATAAGTAAATACCATTGAACTGTATACGTAAATACCAATGAAATGTATAAGTTAATACGATTGAATTGTATAAGTAAATACCATTGAATTGTATTAGTAAATACCACTGAACCGTATAAGTAAATACCATTGAACTGTATAAGTAAATACCGTTGAACTGTATAAGTAAATACCGTTGCAGTATATAAGCAATTACCGTTGAACCGTTGAACTGTATAAGTAAATATAATTGAACTGTATAAGTAAATACCATTGAAATGTATAAATAAATACCACTAAACTGTGTAAGTAAATACCACTGAACTCTATAAGTAAATACCACTGAACTCTATAAGTAAATACCACTGAACTCTATATATAACACTGAACTGTATAAGTTAATACGATTGAATTGTATAAGTAAATACCATTGAATTGTATTAGTAAATACCATTAAATTGTATAGGTAGTTGCCATTGTAAATAACACTGAATTGTATAAGTAAATACACCTGTAAGTAAATACCATTGAACTGTATAAGTAAATATCATTGAATTGTATAAGTAAATACCACTGAACCGTATAAGTAAATACCATTGAACTGTATTAGTAAATACCATTGAACTGTATTAGTAAATACCATTAAATTGTATAAGTAAATACCATTGAACTGTATAAGTAAATATAACTGAATTGTATAAGTAAATAACATTGAATTGTATCAGTAATACCATTAAATTGTATAGTTATTGTATAAGTAAATACCATTGAATTATATCAGTAAATGACATTGAATTGCATAAGGAAATACCATTGAAGTGCATAGGTAACTACCATTAAATTGCATTAGTAAATACTATTGAATTGCATAAGTAAATGCCATTGAATTGCTTAAGTAAATACCATTGTATTTTTATAAGTAAATACAATTGAATTGTATAAGTCAATACCATTCACTTGTATAATTAAATGCCATTGATTTGTATCAGTAAATACCATTGAATTGTATAAGTAAATGCCATTGAATTGTATAAGTAAATACTACTGTATAAATAAATACCATTAAACTGTATAATTAAATACCATTGAATTGTATAAAAAGAAATACCATTGAACAGTATAAGTAAATACAATTAAATTGTATAAGTAAATACCATAGAATTGTATAAGAAAATACCGTTGAACAGTATAAGTCAATACCATTGAACTGTAAAAGTAAATACCATTGAACTGTATAAGTAAATACCATTGAACTGTATAAGTAAATACCATTGAATTGTATAACTAAATATAGTTGAATGGTATAAGTAAATACCATTGAATTATATATGTAAACACCTTCAAATTGTAAAGTAAATACCACTTTAAGTAAATACACTTGTATCAGTAAATATCATTAAACTGTATGAGTAAAAACCATTAAAGTGAAGTAAATACCATTGAATTGAATAAGTAAATACCATTCAATTGTATAAGTAATCCAGTGAACAGTATAAGTAACTACCATTGAACAGTATAAGTAAATACCATTGACTTGTATAAGTAAATAACATTGAACGGTAAAGGTAAATACCATTGAACTGTAGAAGTATATACCATTGAAATGTAGCAGTAAATACCATTGAAATGTAGCAGTAAATACCATTGAACCATAAAAGTAAATGTCATTCAACCGTAGAAGTAAATAACAATGAACCATAAAGTAAATGCCATTCAACCGTAGAAGTAAATACCAATGAATTGTATTACTAAATACCGTTGAATTATATCAGTAAATACCATTGAATTGTATCATCGGCAAATAACATTGAATTGTATCAGTAAATACATTGAAATGTATCATTAAATATCATTGGACTGCATCAGTAAATACCAGTGAATTGAATAAATAAATACCAGTGATTTGAATAAATAAATATCAGCGATTTGCATAAGTAAATACCAGTGAATTGCCTAAGTAAATACCAGTGAATTGCATTAGTACCTACCAGTGAACTGTACAAGTAAATACCATTGACCTGTATAAGTAAATACCACTGAACTCTATAAGTAAATACCATTGAACTCTATAAGTAAATATAATTGAATTGTATCAGTAAATATCGTTGAACTGTATCAGTAAATACAGTTAAACTGTATCAGTAAATACCGTTGGACTGTATAAGTAAATAAAGTTGCAGTGTATAAGCAATTACCGTTGAACCGTTGAACTGTATAAGTAAATACCATTGAACTGTATAAGTAAATACCATTGAAATGTATAAATAAATACCACTAAACTGTGTAAGTAAATACCACTGAACTCTATAAGTAAATACCACTGAACTCTATAAGTAAATACCAATGAACTGTATAAGTTAATACGATTGAATTGTATAAGTAAATACCATTGAATTGTATTAGTAAATACCATTAATTGTATAGGTAGTTACCATTGTAAATAAAACTGAATTGTATAAGTAAATACACCTGTAAGTAAATACCATTGAACTGTATAAGTAAATATCATTGAATTGTATAAGTAAATACCACTGAACCGTATAAGTAAATGTCATTGAACTGTATAAGTAAATACCATTGAACTGTATTAGTAAATACCATTAAATTGTATAAGTAAATACCATTGAATTGTATCAGTAAATGTCATTGCATTGTATAAGTTAATACCATTGCATTGTATAAGTAAATACCAATGAATTGTTTCAGTAAATACCATTGAATCGTACAAGTAAATACAATTGCATTGTATAAGTAAATACCATTGAACTGTATAAGTAAATACCATTGAACTGTATAAGTAAATATAACTGAATTTTATAAGTAAATAACATTGAATTGTATAAGTAATACCATTAAATTGTATAGGTATTGTATAAGTAAATACCATTGAATCATATCAGTAAATGCCATTGAATCGCATAAGTCAATACCTTTGAATTGCATAGGTACCTACCATTGAATTGCATTAGTAAATACTATTGAAATGCATAAGTAAATGCCATTGAATTGCATAAGTAAATACCATTGAATTGCATAAGTAAATACTATTGAATTCTATAAGTAAATACAATTGAATTGTATAAGTATATACCATTCAATTGTATAAGTAAATGACATTGATTTGTATAAGTAAATACCATTGAATTGTATAAGTAAATGTCATTGAATTGTATAAGTAAATACTACTGTATAAGTAAATAACATTGAATTGTATTTAAAAATACCATTGAACAGTATAAGTAAATACAATTAAATTGTATAAGTAAATACCATTGAATTGTATAAGTCAATACCATTGAACTGTATAAGTTAATACCATCGAATTGTATACGTAAATACCATTGAACAGTCTGAGTAAATACCATTGAACAGTCTGAGTAGATACCACTGAATTGTATAAGTAAATACCATTGAATTGTATAGGTAAATACAATTTAACCGTATAAGTAAATACCATTGAACTGTATAATTAAATACCATTGAACTGTATAAAAAAAATAAGTAAATACCATTGAATTGTATAAATAAATAGCACTATAAATAAATACCATTGAGTTGTATAAGTAGATACCATTGATCTGTATCAGTAAATACCATTGAATTGTATAACTAAATACCATTGAGTTGTATAAGTAAATACCATTGAACCGTATAGGTAAATACCATTGAAGCATATAAGTAAATAACATTGAATTGTATCAGTAAATGACATTGAATTGTATCAGTAAATACCATTGAAAAGTATAAGTAAATCCCGTTGAATTGTATCAGTAAATACCATGGAACTGTATAAGTAAATGCCATTGAACAGTCTGAGTAAATACCATTGAATTGTATAAGTAAATACCATTGACTTGTATAAGTAAATACCATTGAATTGTATCAGTAAATACCATTGAATTGTATCAGTAAATACCATTTAACAGTATAAGTAAATCCCGTTGAATTGTATCAGTAAGTACCATGGAACTGTATAAGCAAATACCATTGAACAGTCTGAGTAAATACCATTGAACCGTATAAGTAAATACCATTGAACCATATAAGTAAATACCATTGAACCATATAAGTAAATACCATTGAATTGTATCAGTAAATACCATTGAATTGTATCAGTAAATACCATTGAACAGTATAAGTAAATCCTGTTGAATTGTATCAGTAAGTACCATGGAACTGTATAAGTAAATACCATTGAACAGTCTGAGTAAATACCATTGAATTGTATAAGTAAAAACAGGTGAACAGTATAAGTAAATACAGTTGAATTGTATAAGTAAATACCATTGACTTTTATCAGTAAATACCATTGAACTGTATCAGTAAATACCATTGAACTGTATAAGTAAATACCACTATAAGTAAATACTATTGACTTGTATAATATAATACCACTGTATAAGTAAATCCTATTGAACTGTATAAGTAAATACCATTGAACTGTATAAGTAAATATCATTGAGTTGTATAAGTAAATACCATTGAACTGTATTAGTAAATACCATTAAATTGTATAAGTAAATACCATTGAATTGTATCAGTAAATGTCATTGCCTTGTATATGTTAATACCATTGCATTGTATAAGTAAATACCAATGAATTGTTTCAGTAAATACCATTGAATCGTACAAGTAAATACAATTGCATTGTATAAGTAAATACCATTGAACTGTATAAGTAAATACCATTGAACTGTATAAGTAAATATAACTGAATTTTATAAGTAAATAACATTGAATTGTATTAGTAATACCATTAAATTGTATAGGTATTGTATAAGTAAATACCATTGCATCATATCAGTAAATGCCATTGAATCGCATAAGTCAATACCTTTGAATTGCATAGGTAACTACCATTGAATTGCATTAGTAAATACTATTGAAATGCATAAGTAAATGCCATTGAATTGCATAAGTAAATACCATTGAATTGCATAAGTAAATACTATTGAATTCTATAAGTAAATACAATTGAATTGTATAAGTATATACCATTCAATTGTATAAGTAAATAACATTGACTTGTATAAGTAAATACCTTTGAATTGTATAAGTAAATACCACTGTATAAGTAAATACCATTGAACTGTATATGTAAATACCATTGAACTCTGTAAGTAAATATCATTGAATTACATCAGTAAATATCAATGAATTGTATCAGTAAATACCACTGAATTGTATAAGTAAATACCATTGAACTGTATAAATAAATAAGTAAATACCATTGAATTGTATAACTAAATACCACTATAAGTAAATACCATTGACTTGTATAAGTAAATACCATTGAATTGTATAAGTAAATACCATTGAATTTTATCAGTAAATACCACTGTATAAGTAAATACCATTGAACTGTGTAAGTTAATACCATTGAATTTTATAAGTAAATACCATTGAATTGTATAAGTAAATAACAATGAACAGTATAAGTAAATACAATTGAATTGTATAAGTAAATACCATTGAATTGTATAAGTAAATACCATTGAACCGTATAAGTAAATACCATTGAACCGTATAAGTAAATACCATTGACTTGTATCAGTAAATACCATTGAATTGTATCAGTAAATACCATTGAATTGTATCATTAAAAACCATTGAACTGTATAAGTAAATCCCGTTGAATTGTATCAGTAAGTACCATGGAACTGTATAAGTAAATACCATTTAACAGTCTGAGTAAATACCATTGAATTGTATAAGTAAATACCATTGAATTGTATAAGTAAATTTAATTGAACAGTATAAGTAAACAACATTGAACTGTATAAGTAAATATTATTGAACTGTATAACTAAATAACATTGAAATGTATAAGTAAATACCATTGAACTGTATAAGTAAATATAATTCAATGGTATAAGTAAATACCATTGAAATGTATAAGTCAATACCATTGAATTGTATAAATAAAAATAATTAAATTGTATAAGTAAATACCATTGAATTGTATGTGTAAATACCATTAAAATGTATAAGTAATTACCATTATAAGTAATTGTATCAGTAAATACCATTGAACTGTATAAGTAAATATCATTGAATTGTATTAGTATATACCATTAAATTGTAAAAGTAATTACCATTGAATTGTATAAGAAAATACAATTGAATTGTAGAAGTAAATATCATTGAATTGTAGCAGTAAATACCATTGAATTTTAGAAGTAAATACCACTGTATAAGTAAATACCATTGAATTGTATAAGTAAATACCATTGATTGTATAAGTAAATAACAATGAACAGTAAATACCATTGAATTGTATAAGTAAATACCATCGAACCGTATATTGTACCATATAAGTAAATACCATTGAAATGTATAAGTAAATACCATTGAAATGTATAAGTAAATACCATTGAACTGTATAAGTGAATATAATTCAATTGTATAAGTAAATACCATTTAAATGTATAAGTAAATACCATTGAACAGTCTGAGTAAATACCATTGAATTGTATAAGTAAATACCATTGAATTGTATAAGTAAATTTAATTGAACAGTATAAGTAAATAACATTGAACTGTATAAGTAAATATTATTGAACTGTATAACTAAGTAACATTGAAATGTATATGTAAATACCATTGAAATGTATAACTAAATATAATTGAATTGTATAAGTAAATACCATTGAATTGTATATGTAAATAGCATTAAAATGTATAAGTTAATACCACTATAAGCAATTGTATCAGTAAATACCATTGAACTGTATAAGTAAATATCATTGAATTGTATCAGTATATACCATTGAATTGTATAAGAAAATACCATTGAATTGTAGAAGTAAATATCATTGAATTGTAGCAGTAAATAACATTGAATTTTAGAAGTAAATTCAATTGAATTGTATAAGTAAATACCATTGAATTGTATAAGTAAATACCATTGAATTGTATAAGTAAATACCACTGTATAAGTAAATACCATTGAACTGTGAAAGTAAATACCATTGAATTGTATAAGTAAATACCATTGAATTGTATCAGTAAATAACAATGAACAGTATAAGTAAATACAATTGAATTATATAAGTAAATACCATTGAATTGTTTAAGTAAATACCATTAAACAGTATAAGTAAATACCATTGAACTGTATCAGTAAATACCATTGAATTGTATAAGTAAATACCATTGAAATGTATAAGTAAATACCAATGTATAAGTAAATACCATTTAACTGTATAAGTAAATACAGTTGAACAGTATAAGTGAATACAGGTGAACAGTATAAGCAAATACAGTTGAATTGTATAAGTAAATACCAATGAATTGTATAAGTAAATACCATTGAACTGTATCAGTCAATAGCATTGAATTGTATAAGTAAATACCATTGAATTGTATAGGTAAATACCATTGAACAGTATAAGTAAATACCATTGAACTGTATCAGTCAATACCATTGAATTGTATAAGTAAATACCATTGAAATGTATAAGTAAATACCACTTTATAAGTAAATACCATTAAACTGTATAAGTAAATAACATCAAATTGTATAAGTAAATACAGGTGAACAGTATAAGTAAATATAATTCAATTGTATAGGTAAAAACTATTGAATTGTATTCGTAAATACCATCGAATTTTATAAGTAAATACCCCTATAAGTAAATACCATTGACTTGAATCAGTCAATACCATTGACTTGTATAAGTAAATACCATTGAACTGTATAAATAAATACCATTGAATTGTATAATGAAATACCATTGAGTTGTATAAGTAAGTACCTTTGAAAAGTAAATACTATTGAACTGTATATGTAAAAATCATTGAAATGTGTAAGTAAATATCATTGAATTGTATCAGTAAATATCAATGAATTGTATCAGTAAATACCATTGAACCGTATCAGTAAATACCATTGACTTGTATAAGTAAATATCATTGACTTGTATAAATAAATACCATTGAACCGAATAACTAAATACCATTAAACTGTATAATTAAATACCATTGAACTGTATAAATAAATAAGTAAATACCTTTGAATTGTATAAGTAAATAACACTATAAATAAATACCGTTGACTTGTATAATTAAATACCATTGACTTGTATAAGTAAATAACATTGATCTGTATAAGTACATACCATTGAATTGTATAAGTAAATATTATTGAATTGTATCGGTAAATACCATTGAATTGTATCAGTAAATACCATTGAATTGTATAAGTAAATACTATTCAACCGTATAGGTAAATACCATTGAACCATATAAGTAAATACCATTGAATTGTAATAGTAAATACCATTGAATTGTATCAGTAAATACCACTCAACCGTATAAGTAAATACTATTGAACTGTATAATTAAATACCATTGAACTGTATAAATAAATAAGTCAATACCATTGAATTATATAAGTAAATATCATTGAATAATAGAAGTAAATTCCATTGACTTGTATAAGTAAATACCATTGACTTATATCAGTAAATACAATTGAAATGTATAAGTAAATACCATTGAATTGTTTAAGTAAATACTAAGTAAATACCATTGAATTGTATAAGTAAATACGACTATATAAGTAAATACCATTGAACTGTATAAGTAAATGCCATTGAACTGTATATGTAAATACCACTGAACTGTTAAAGTAAATATCGTTGAATTGTACAAGTAAAAACTAAGTAAATACCATTGAAATGTATAAGTAAATACCACTGTTTAAGCAAATACCATTGAACTGTATAAGTAAATACCATTGAACTGTATATGTAAATAACATTGAACTGTATAAGTAAATACAATTGAAAAGCATCATTAAATATCATTGCATTGTATAAGTAAATACCATTGAATTGTATAAGTAAATACTAAGTAAATACCATTGAATTGTATAAGTAAATACCTTTGACTTGTATAAGTAAATATCATTGACTTGTATAAGTAAATACCATTGAACTGTAGAATTAAATAAGTAAATACATTGAATTATATAAGTAAATATAATTGAATTGTATAGGTAAATACCGTTGAATTGTATAAGTAAATATCATTGAACTGTATAAGTAAATACCATTGTACTGTATAAGTAAATACCATCGAACTGTATAAGTAAATACCATTGAACAGTCTTAAGTAAATACCATTGAATTGTATAAGTAAATATAATTGAACAGTATAAGTAAATAACATTAAACTGTATAAGTAAATACTATTGAACTGTATAACTAAATACCATTGAAATGAATAAGTAAATACCATTGAATTGTATAATTAAATGTAATTGAATTGCATAAGTAAATACCATTGAATTGTATAAGTAAATGTCATTGCATTGTATAAGTTAATACCATTGCATTGTATAATTAAATACCATTGAACTGTATAAGTAAATATAACTGAATTGTACAAGTAAATAACATTGAATTGTATTAGTAATACCATTAAATTGTATAAGTATTGTATAAGTAAATACCATTGAATTATATCAGCAAATGCCATTGAATTGCATAAGTAAATACCATTGAATTGCATAGGTAACTGCCATTGAATTGCATTAGTAGATACTATTGAATTGCATAAGGAAATGCCATTGAATTTCATAAGTAAATACCATTGAATTGATAAGTAAATACCATTGAATTGCATAAGTAAATACCATCGAATTGTATGTCAGAAGTGCAATAGTTTAAGTAACTAATCAGGGACAAATTAAGTGACGTAGATGTGAAATAATACGAATTTGAAGCAATCTAAATTATCAAACTGAATTAATTTAACATTATTTCAAAGTTGCATATTGTTTAATAGTTGAAGCTCTATATTGTAGTTGTGACGCTTGTGAGTGCAATGGATCTCAGATGCTGGTAATATTGGTGTAATTGCAAAGAACATCAAATGGACGTTGGCCAGTACAGATTTTTTGTCCTGACTAGGGTTCTCGTGAGTAAACATAGATATAAATAACCAGACGTTTGACTGGCTGTTACATGTATGTTAATGCAACTTCTTGACCAGAGTGTAAATGCAAAGATTGTTTGAAACTGTATTTTAATCATAGTCTGTAAGAGTATGGCACGGTTCCCGCATTGCTATATATCCTTCCCCTCTCTCTGGGGCGGCTCTAAATAACATATACTGTGTTAAACAACATTCAGTTCAATTCAATTAATCATTGTCTGTGTAATGTGATTTCAAGCGTTAGACAGTGGCATTAACTGAGTAAGATACCAGTTTAATACAACCAATTCGAAAGTGTTTGCTTGCATAGGCATTCATTTTTATTGTAGAGTTATGCGTGTATGTAAAAGGTGTGGTATATTGAACCTACTGCTATAATGCGGGTTATGGTGTTACCCTAGTAAAATAGTTCAATATCGCAATTTAAGCCCCATTTACTACCGTAATACTATTGAACTGTTTATGTAAAAATCATTGAAATGTATAAGTAAATATCATTGAATTGTATCAGTAAATACCATTGAATTGTATAAGTAAATGCTATTGAACAGTATAAGTAAATACCATTGAACCGTATAAGTAAATACCATTGAACCGTATAAGTAAATACCACTGAACCGTATAAGTAAATACCACTGAACCGTATAAGTAAATACCACTATAAGTAAACACTATTGACTAGTATAAGTTAATACCACTGTATAAGCAAATACCATTGAACCGTATAAGTAAATACCATTGAACTGTATAAGTAAATACCATAGAACTGTAGAAGTAAATACCATTGAATTGTGTCAGTAAATACCGTTGAATTGTATCACTAAATACCATCGAATTGTATCAGTCAATACCATTGAACCGTATAAGTAAAGACCATTGAACCATATAAGTAAATATCATTGAATTGTATCAGTAAATACCATTGAACTGTATATGTAAATACCATTGAACTGTATTTGTAAATACCATTGAACTGAATAAGTATATACCATCGAATTGTATAAGTAAATACCACTATAAGTAAATACTATTGACTTGTATAAGTTAATACCACTGTATAAGCAAATACCATTGAACCGTATAAGTAAATACCATTGAACTGTATAAGTAAATACCATAGAACTGTAGAAGTAAATACCATTGAATTGTGTCAGTAAATACCGTTGAATTGTATCACTAAATACCATCGAATTGTATCAGTCAATACCATTGAACCGTATAAGTAAGTACCATTGCACCGTATAAGTAAATACCATTGCATTGTTTCAGTAAATACCATTGAACTCTATATGTAAATACCAATGAACTGTATAAGTAAATACCATTGAATTGTATCAGTAAATACCATTGATTTGTATAAGTAAATACCATTGAATTGTATAAGTAAATACCATTGAATTGTATAAGTAAATACCATTGAATTGTATAAGTAAATGGCATTGAATTGTATAAGTAAATGCCATTAAATTATATAAGTAATTACCATTGGCATGGATAAGTAAATACCACTGGTTTGTATAAGTAATTACAATTGAATTGTATAAGTAAATACCATTAAATTGTGTGAGTAAATACTATTGAACAGTATAAGTAAATACCATTGACCTGTATAAGTAAATACCATTGAATTGTATCAATTAATACCATTGAATTGTATAAATAAACACCATTAAATTGTGTAAGTAAATACCATTGAGTTGTGTTGAATTGTATAAGTAAATGCTATTGAACAGTATAAGTAAATACTATTGACCTGTATAAGTAAATACCATTGAATTGTATCAGTAAAAACCATTGAACAGTATAAGTAAATACCATTGAAATGTATAAGTAAATACCATTGAATTGTATAAGTAAATGCCATTGAATTGTATCAATAACTACCATTGAATTTTGTAAGTAAATACCATTGAATTGTATAAGTAAATACTATTGAACAGTATAAGTAAATACCATAGACCTGTATAAGTAAATACCATTGAATTGTA
Organism: Cyrtodaria siliqua; assembly: GCA_037043455.1. Lineage (NCBI taxonomy): Eukaryota > Metazoa > Mollusca > Bivalvia > Adapedonta > Hiatellidae > Cyrtodaria > Cyrtodaria siliqua. Next base: position 170,742 of record JAWPHD010002856.1, on the reverse strand, counting down.
TCAGTAAATACCATTGAACAGTATAAGTAAATACCATTGAACTGTATAAGTAAATACCACTATAAGTAAATACTATTGACTTGTATAATATAATACCACTGTATAGGTAAATACCATTGAACTGTATATGTAAATACCATTGAACTGTAGAAGTAAATACCATTGAATTGTATCAGTAAATACCGTTGAATTGTATCACTAAATACCATTGAATTGTATAAGTAAATACCATTGAATAATATAAGTGAATACCATTGACTTGTATAAGTAAATACCATTGAATTGTATAAGTAAATACTATTGACCAGTATAAGTAAATACCATTGACCTGTATAAGTAAATACCATTGAACTGTATCAGTTAATACCATTGAATTATGTAAGCAAATACCATTGAATTGTATAAGATAATGCCATTGAATTGGATAAGTAAATACCATTAAATGGTATAAGTACATACCATTGAATTGTATCAATTAATACCATTGAATTGTGTAAGTAAATACCATTGAATTGTATAAGTAAATGCTATTGAACAGTATAAGTAAATACCATTGAACTGTATAAGTAAATACCATTGAATTGTATCAGTAAATACCATTGAACAGAGTAAGTAAATATGTTATGCATGCGCTCGTTGCCCCACCCCACTGTCACCGTCCTGTGTATCCCAAACGTTTTCACTAGTTTTTTACCCCTAAAATATATATAATTCCTCATTTATTTTCCAATATAATGTATCATGTCTTTATTGTTTGAATCTAAATTACCTTAGCTTCATTTTTTTTTGCCTTATAATTAGCATTTTCTTTTTGCTGAACGTTTATATGTTATCTTTGTTATTTTTTGCTACACTTGTAATGTTTTGGATGAAGTTCACAGCTCTAATAATAAATATAACCGTCATTGTTATTTATTGCAAACAATCTTTCCTAGGAGAAGAATTCTATAAGCAGTTTGCTTTCATTCTAATCCTTTAATGTAATTGTACAATGTATATATGCAATGTTGTAAACCATTGAACAAATAAAATACGTTTAAACCAAGTAAATACCATTGAATTGTAAAAGTAAATACCATTGAATTGTATAACCAACTGCTATAACGCGGGTTATGGTGTTACCCTAGTAAAATAGTTCAACATCGCAATTTAAGCTCTATTTACTGCCGTAAATATGGATGTCCTTAAAGAGTCAACTGAGTATGGACAATCTCTTGGTTATGAGGGGAATGAGCTGAGAGACTTTATAAAAGAGCAGCAGGCTCAGCAGAGGGAAGACAGATTGGCACAGCGCCTGAAAGAACGCGAAGAACGTGAGTATACACTTTCTGTATTAGAAGCAAAACGTGAGAAAGAAAGGTTAAAGGTAGAAGCACAAACTGCCTTAGAAGATATCAAATTAGACACTGAGAAAGTCCAGAGGGAAAAAGAAAAAGCAAAACTTAAGGAAACAGATAACAAATGGGCCATAGAAGAAGAGAGTTTAAGGTTAAAACGAATAGAGACATAGCATGCGCTTCAGATGGAAGTGATTGAGAAACAGTAAAAAAATTGAAAGGTAAGGTTGACCCGTCTTTAGTACCAAGTTCAGGGGCAGGACCAAGGGTTCCTAAAATGCCGTCATTTGAAAAGTCTAAAGATGATATGGATTATTATCTAGGTAGGTTTGAACGGTATGCGGTAGCGCAACATTGGAAATCGGAGACTTGGGCTACTAATTCGAATGTACTGTTGACAGGTAGAGCCCTATATGTGTATGCTTTACTCCCAGCCGATAAAGCGTTAGAATTTGAAACTTTAAAAAATGTAGGTTGTTATAACGGTTTGAAATGACTGAGGATGGGTTTAGGCACAGATTCAGATCATGCCAACCCGAGTCTGGTGAAACGTTTCAGCAATTTTTGGTGAGATTAGATAGCTATTTCAAACGGTGGGTGCAACTTTCAGGAACACCGAACCGATTTGATGTTACGGGACCAGTTTGTGCAGGTATGTAACGGAGACCTTTCACTATTTCTAAAAGAACGCATACAGATAGTATTGAAATGATGGCTAGATTAGCTGATCAGTATAGAGAAGCCAGGGTGACTAATGTGGGAACAATACTATATCAAGTAATCTCACCTGCACCAGAGGGACAAATTCATCGCACAGAGGTAGGTCTTCCCAACATACATAGGGGGTGGGGGGGGAAAAGAATAAACCCATATCCTGAACGACGAGTGAACGCTCAAGAGACCGGAGAAACGTTGCTATCGATGTGGTAAACTTGGTCATTTAGCAAAAGATTGTCATCCGGGTGATAAATTTATAAAAGTGGCATCGTGTGTATCTCCTGAACGGAAGACCAGAGATAGATCACCTAGAAGGAGAGTAAGTTTTGGTCATTCTAGTCAAAAGAAAAACACATGTGCTAAACATGACGATCCAAAGACAGGTGGAGCTTGTGTATCATACAACGATACGATACATATTCCATGACAAAGAGTCAGTCGGTTTTGAGTGCAACGGCTGGGTATACAAAGAGTTCAGGTTTAAGTATGCCTACAGCAAAAGGGTAAGTAGGTAACAGGTAGTACGTGTGTTACAGGATACAGGCTGCAATGGAGTCGTGGTGCGAAAGAGGTGTGTACCAGAAAATCAACTCACAGGTGAGCAACCAACTTGTATATTAGCAGATGGATCGCGGATTGGAGCACCAATTGCAAAGGTAAGTGTAGATAATCCTTACTATACCGGAAAAGTAAAACCTTGGTGCTTAGAAAATCCACTCTTTGATTTGATTGTGGGCAATGTAGAAATGCAAGAGAACCAAATGATCCAGATCCACACTGGAATATTATCCAGGCTGTGCAGACCAGACAGCAAGCACAAGAAGCAGCTAAAGGTAAGAAATATCAACCGCTAAAAGTACCTACCAGTGATTGGGAAAAAGTAAGGCCCGAAGAAATTAAATCAGCACAAATAGAAGATATGACTCTGATAAAGGTACGTAAGTTAGCAGAAGAAGGACCAAGCGATGGTAGAAAGGCAAATTATTTTATTAAAAAAGGTTTTATCTATAGAGAGTTTAGACATGTGGCGATAGACAACGGTAAACCCTTTATTCAATTAGTAGTGCCTCAGAAGGATAGGCCGATTGTACTCCATATGGCTCATGAATCCATCATGTCAGGGCATTTAGGAATAAAACGAATGGCTAGAAAGGTACTGTCACAGTTCTATTGGCCAGGAGTACAAGCCGATGTCAATAGATATTGGCATTCTTGTGACATCTATCAGAGGACCGTTCCGAAAGGTAAGAATACCAAGGCACCTTCGGGCAAATTGCCACTCATAGATATTCCATTTAAGCATGTGGCAGTTGATTTGATTGGACCTCTCGAACCAAGGACGTCGAGCGAGCAAATATATATTCTTACGCGTGTGGACTATGCGACGAGATATCCAGAGGCTATCACTTTGATGTCCATGGAGACAGAAAGGGTAGCAGAAGCGCTACTATATATATTTTGTAGGATAGGGGTTCCTCAGGAGCTGCTGACTGACATGTGAAGTCAGTTTACTTCAGGATTAATGAAAGAGGTAAGTAGGTTGATTTCGCTTAAGCAACTCACGACAACACCATACCACCCGATGTGCAATGGGTTAGTGGAGAGATTTAATGGTACATTGGAACAATGCTTAAACTATTATGTGCACAACACCCTAAGGATTGGGATAAATATATCAATCCACTGCTTTTTGCCTATAGAGCTTATGCATGGGAAGGACTGTAGTCAAAGAGAAGGTAGGAGAAATTGAATACAATATAGAAGTAGGTCAAAAGATAAAGACGTTCCGTGTGAACATGCTTAAGCCATATTTTGAACGAACAGAGCCGGTGGTTAGCAATGTGACCGCGGTACACCTGCTTGGAATGGTAAGTACAGCTGTAGTAGATGTGGAACGGGAGGAAGATTTTGTTGAAAAATACTCCGGGAATGGAGTAGTGAAACCACCTTCGAGTGTAGGTTTGGATGGGCCAGGAGATGTACAGCTATGTACGGATCTATCATCAGAACAGGTAGGAGTGTGACGAACCTTCTTAAACAGTTTCCAGATGTGTTATCTGATCAACCGGGTTACACAAATTTGGGAGAACACGATATTAAGTTGACAACCGACTCGCCTATTAGGTCAAAAGAGTATCCAATGAAATTTCCTATGCGTGAAACAGTGACAGCCGAGGTGAGTAAGATGTTAGAAATGGGTGTAATAGAACGATCAGAAAGTTCATATTCATCACCGATAATTGTATAGGTAAATACCCTTGAATTGTATAAGTAAATACCATTGAACTGTAGAAGTAAATACCCTTGAATTGTATAAGTAAATACCATTGAACTGTAGAAGTAAATACACTTGAATTGTATAAGTTAATACCATTCAATTGTATCAGATAATACCATTGAATTGTATAAGTAAATACCATTGAATTGTATAAGTAAATACCATTGAATTGTATAAGTAAATACCATTAAACCGTATAAGTAAAAAATATTGAATTGTATAAGTAAATACCATTAAATTTTATAAGTAAATACCGTTGAATTGTATAAGTAAATACCCTTGAATTGTATCAATAAATACCATTGAATTTTATAAGTAAATACCCCGGTATAAGTAAATACAATTGAACTGTATACGTAAATACTATTCTTCTGTATAAGTAAATACCATTGAATTGTATAAGTAAATACCATTGAATTGTATAAGTAAATACCATTAAACCGTATAAGTAAAAAATATTGAATTGTATAAGTAAATACCATTACATTTTATAAGTAAATACCGTTGAATTGTATAAGTAAATACCCTTGAATTGTATCAATAAATACCATTGAATTTTATAAGTAAATACCCCGGTATAAGTAAATACAATTGAACTGTATACGTAAATACTATTCTACTGTATAAGTAAATAGCATTGAATTTTATAAGTAAATATCATTGAATTGTATCAGTAAATACCTTTTCAATTGTATAAGTAAATACCATTGAATGATGTATGTAAATACAACTGTATAAGTATAGACCATTGAACTGCATATGTAATTACCATTGAACTGTAATAGGTAATACCATTGAAATGTATCACTAAATACCATTGAATTGTATAAGTAAATACCATTGAACCGTATAAATACTATTTAACCGTATAAGTAAATACCATTGAATTGTATCAGTAAATACCATTCAACCGTATTAGTAAATACCATTGAACCATATAAGTAAATACCATTGAATTGTATCAGTAAATACCATTGAATTTTATAAGTAAATACCCCGGTATAAGTAAATACAATTGAACTGTATACGTAAATACTATTCTACTGTATAAGTAAATACCATTGAATTGTATAAGTAAATACCATAGAATTGTATAAGTAAATACCATTAAACCGTATAAGTAAAAAATATTGAATTGTATAAGTAAATACCATTAAATTTTATAAGTAAATACCGTTGAATTGTATAAGTAAATACCCTTGAATTGTATCAATAAATACCATTGAATTTTATAAGTAAATACCCCGGTATAAGTAAATACAATTGAACTGTATACGTAAATACTATTCTACTGTATAAGTAAATAGCATTGAATTTTATAAGTAAATATCATTGAATTGTATCAGTAAATACCTTTTCAATTGTATAAGTAAATACCATTGAATGATGTATGTAAATACAACTGTATAAGTATAGACCATTGAACTGCATATGTAATTACCATTGAACTGTAATAGGTAATACCATTGAAATGTATCACTAAATACCATTGAATTGTATAAGTAAATACCATTGAACCGTATAAATACTATTTAACCGTATAAGTAAATACCATTGAATTGTATCAGTAAATACCATTCAACCGTATTAGTAAATACCATTGAACCATATAAGTAAATACCATTGAATTGTATCAGTAAATACCATTGAATTTTATAAGTAAATACCCCGGTATAAGTAAATACAATTGAACTGTATACGTAAATACTATTCTACTGTATAAGTAAATACCATTGAATTGTATAAGTAAATACCATAGAATTGTATAAGTAAATACCATTAAACCGTATAAGTAAAAAATATTGAATTGTATAAGTAAATACCATTAAATTTTATAAGTAAATACCGTTGAATTGTATAAGTAAATACCCTTGAATTGTATCAATAAATACCATTGAATTTTATAAGTAAATACCCCGGTATAAGTAAATACAATTGAACTGTATACGTAAATACTATTCTACTGTATAAGTAAATACCATTGAATTTTATAAGTAAATATCATTGAATTGTATCAGTAAATACCTTTTCAATTGTATAAGTAAATACCATTGAATGATGTATGTAAATACAACTGTATAAGTATAGACCATTGAACTGCATATGTAATTACCATTGAACTGTAATAGGTAATACCATTGAAATGTATCACTAAATACCATTGAATTGTATAAGTAAATACCATTGAACCGTATAAATACTATTGAACCGTATAAGTAAATACCATTGAATTGTATCAGTAAATACCATTCAACCGTATAAGTAAATACCATTGAACCATATAAGTAAATACCATTGAATTGTATCAGTAAATACCATTGAACTGTATATGTAAATACCATTGAACTGTATTTGTAAATACCATTGAACTGAATAAGTATATACCATCGAATTGTATAAGTAAATACCACTATAAGTAAATACCATTGACTTGTATAAGTAAATATCACTGTATAAGTAAATACCATTGAACTGTATAAGTAAATACCATTGAACTGTATATGTAATTACCATTGAACTGTATAAGTAAATACCATTGAATTGTATCACTAAATACCATTGAATTGTATCAGTAAATACCATTGAACCGTTTAAGTAAATACCATTGAACTGTATAAGTAAAAACCATTGAATTGTTTAAGTAAATACCATTGAACTCTATATGTAAATACCATTGAATTGTATCAGTAAATACCATTGAATTGTATCAGTAAATACCATTGAATTGTATCAGTAAATACCATTGATTTGTATAAGTAAATACCATTGAATTGTATAAGTAAATACCATTGAATTGTATAAGTAAATACCATTGAACTGTATATGTAATTACCATTGAACTGTATAAGTAAATACCATTGAATTGTATCACTAAATACCATTGAATTGTATCAGTAAATACCATTGAACCGTTTAAGTAAATACCATTGAACTGTATAAGTAAATACCATTGAATTGTTTAAGTAAATACCATTGAACTCTATATGTAAATACCATTGAATTGTATCAGTAAATACCCTTGAATTGTATCAGTAAATACCATTGAATTGTATAAGTAAATGCCATTGAATTGTATAAGTAAATGGCATTGAATTGTATAAGTAAATACCATTGAATTATATAAGTAATTACCATTGGCATGGCTAAGTAAATACAACTGGTTTGTATAAGTAAATACCATTGACTTGTAAAGTAAATACCATTGACTTGTAAAGTTAATAACATTGAATTGTATAAGTAAATACTATTGAACAGTATAAGTAAATACCATTGACCTTTATAAGTAAATACCATTGAATTGTATCAATTAATACCATTGAATTGTATAAATAAATACCATTAAATTGTGTAAGTAAATACCATTGAGTTGTGTTGAACAGTATAAGTAAATACTATTGAACAGTATAAGTAAATACTATTGACCTGTATAAGTAAATACCATTGAATTGTATCAGTAAATACCATTGAACAGTATAAGTAAATACCATTGAAATGTATAAGTAAATACCATTGAATTGTATAAGTAAATGCCATTGAATTGTATAAATAACTACCATTGCATTTTGTAAGTAAATACCATTGAATTGTATAAGTAAATACTATTGAACAGTATAAGTAAATACCATTGACCTGTATAAGTAAATACCATTGAATTGTATCAGTAAATACCATTGAACAGTATAAGTAAATACCATTGAACTGTATAAGTAAATACCACTATAAGTAAATACTATTGACTTGTATAATATAATACCACTGTATAAGTAAATCCCATTGAACTGTATAAGTAAATACCATTGAACTGTATATTTAAATACCATTGAACTGTAGAAGTAAATACCATTGAATTGTATCAGTAAATACCGTTGAATTGTATCACTATATACCATTGAATTGTATAAGTAAATACCGTTGAACCGTATAAGTAAATATTTTGAACCGTATAAGTAAATACCATTGAATTGTATCAGTAAATACCATTGAACCGTATAAGTAAATACCATTGAACTGTTTAAGTAAATACCATCGAATTGTATAAGTAAATACCATTGAATTATATAAGTAATTACCATTGGCATAGATAGTAAATTCCACTGGCTTGTATAAGTAAATACCATTGACTTGTATAAGTAAATACCATTGAATTGTATAAGTAAATACTATTGAATAGTATAAGTAAATACCATTGACCTGTATCAGTAAATACCATTGAATTGTTTCAGTTAATACCATTGAATTATATAAATGAATACCATTGAATTGTGTAAGTAAATACCATTGAATTGTATAAGATAATGCCATTGAATTGGATAAGTAAATACCATTAAATGTTATAAGTAAATACCATTGAATTGTATCAATTAATACCATTGAATTGTGTAAGTAAATACCATTGAATTGTATTGAATTGTATAAGTAAATGCTATTGAACAGTATAAGTAAATACTATTGACCTGAATAAGTAAATACCATTGAATTTTATCAGTAAATACCATTGAACAGAGTAAGTAAATACCATTGAACTGTATAAGTAAATACCATTGAATTGTATAAGTAAGTGCCATTGAAATGGATAAGTAAATACGATTAAATGGTATAAGTAAATACCATTGAATTGTATCAATAAATACCATTGAATTGTGTAAGTAAATACCATTGAATTGTAAAAGTAAATGCCATTGAATTGTATAACCTACTGCTATAACGCGGGTTATGGTGTTACCCTTGTAGAATAGTTCAACATCGCAATTTAAGCTCTATTTACTGCCGTAAATATGGATGTCCTTAAAGAGTCAACTGAGTATGGACAATCTCTTGGTTATGAGGGGAATGAGCTGAGAGACTTTATAAAAGAGCAGCAGGCTCAGCAGAGGGAAGACAGATTGGCACAGCGCCTGAAAGAACGCGAAGAACGTGAGTATACACTTTCTGTATTAGAAGCAAAACGTGAGAAAGAAAGGTTAAAGGTAGAAGCACAAACGGCCTTAGAAGATATAAAATTAGACACTGAGAAAGTCCAGAGGGAAAAAGAAAAAGCAAAACTTAAGGAAACAGATAAAAAATGGGCCATAGAAGAAGAGAGTTTAAGGTTAAAACGAATAGAGACATAGCATGCGCTTCAGATGGAAGTGATTTAGAAACAGTAAAAAAATTGAAAGGTAAGGTTGACCCGTCTTTAGTACCAAGTTCAGGGGCAGGACCAAGGGTTCCTAAAATGCCGTCATTTGAAAAGTCTAAAGATGATATGGATTATTATCTAGGTAGGTTTGAACGGTATGCGGTAGCGCAACATTGGAAACCGGAGACTTGGGCTACTAATTCGAATGTACTGTTGACAGGTAGAGCCCTATATGTGTATGCTTTACTCCCAGCCGATAAAGCGTTAGAATTTGAATCTTTAAAAAATGTAGGTTGTTATAACGGTTTGAAATGACTGAGGATGGGTTTAGGCACAGATTCAGATCATGCCAACCCGAGTCTGGTGAAACGTTTCAGCAATTTTTGGTGAGATTAGATAGCTATTTCAAACGGTGGGTGCAACTTTCAGGAACACCGAACCGATTTGATGTTACGGGACCAGTTTGTGCAGGTATGTAACGGAGACCTTTCACTATTTCTAAAAGAACGCATACAGATAGTATTGAAATGATGGCTAGATTAGCTGATCAGTATAGAGAAGCCAGGGTGACTAATGTGGGAACAATACTATATCAAGTAATCTCACCTGCACCAGAGGGACAAATTCATCGCACAGAGGTAGGTCTTCCCAACATACATAGGGGGTGGGGGGGGGGGGGAAAGAATAAACCAATATCCTGAACGACGAGTGAACGCTCAAGAGACCGGAGAAACGTTGCTATCGATGTGGTAAACTTGGTCATTTAGCAAAAGATTGTCATCCGGGTGATAAATTTATAAAAGTGGCATCGTGTGTATCTCCTGAACGGAAGACCAGAGATAGATCACCTAGAGTAAGTTTTGGTCATTCTAGTCAAAAGAAAAACACATGTGCTAAACATGACGATCCAAAGACAGGTGGAGCTTGTGTATCATACAACGATACGATACATATTCCATGACAAAGAGTCAGTCGGTTTTGAGTGCAACGGCTGGGTATACAAAGAGTTCAGGTTTAAGTATGCCTACAGCAAAAGGGTAAGTAGGTAACAGGTAGTACGTGTGTTACAGGATACAGGCTGCAATGGAGTCGTGGTGCGAAAGAGGTGTGTACCAGAAAATCAACTCACAGGTGAGCAACCAACTTGTATATTAGCAGATGGATCGCGGATTGGAGCACCAATTGCAAAGGTAAGTGTAGATACTCCTTACTATACCGGAAAAGTAAAACCTTGGTGCTTAGAAAATCCACTCTTTGATTTGATTGTGGGCAATGTAGAAAGGCAAGAGAACCAAATGATCCAGATCCACACTGGAATATTATCCAGGCTGTGCAGACCAGACAGCAAGCACAAGAAGCAGCTAAAGGTAAGAAATATCAACCGCTAAAAGTACCTACCAGTGATTGGGAAAAAGTAAGGCCCGAAGAAATTAAATCAGCACAAATAGAAGATATGACTCTGATAAAGGTACGTAAGTTAGCAGAAGAAGGACCAAGCGATGGTAGAAAGGCAAATTATTTTATTAAAAAAGGTTTTATCTATAGAGAGTTTAGACATGTGGCGATAGACAACGGTAAACCCTTTATTCAATTAGTAGTGCCTCAGAAGGATAGGCCGATTGTACTCCATATGGCTCATGAATCCATCATGTCAGGGCATTTAGGAATAAAACGAACGGCTAGAAAGGTACTGTCACAGTTCTATTGGCCAGGAGTACAAGCCGATGTCAATAGATATTGGCATTCTTGTGACATCTATCAGAGGACCGTTCCGAAAGGTAAGAATACCAAGGCACCTTCGGGCAAATTGCCACTCATAGATATTCCATTTAAGCATGTGGCAGTTGATTTGATTGGACCTCTCGAACCAAGGACGTCGAGCGAGCAAATATATATTCTTACGCGTGTGGACTATGCGACGAGATATCCAGAGGCTATCACTTTGATGTCCATGGAGACAGAAAGGGTAGCAGAAGCGCTACTATATATATTTTGTAGGATAGGGGTTCCTCAGGAGCTGCTGACTGACATGTGAAGTCAGTTTACTTCAGGATTAATGAAAGAGGTAAGTAGGTTGATTTCGCTTAAGCAACTCACGACAACACCATACCACCCGATGTGCAATGGGTTAGTGGAGAGATTTAATGGTACATTGGAACAATGCTTAAACTATTATGTGCACAACACCCTAAGGATTGGGATAAATATATCAATCCACTGCTCTTTGCCTATAGAGCTTATGTATGGGAAGGACTGTAGTCAAAGAGAAGGTAGGAGAAATTGATTACAATATAGAAGTAGGTCAAAAGATAAAGACGTTCCGTGTGAACATGCTTAAGCCATATTTTGAACGAACAGAGCCGGTGGTTAGCAATGTGACCGCGGTACACCTGCTTGGAATGGTAAGTACAGCTGTAGTAGATGTGGAACGGGAGGAAGATTTTGTTGAAAAATACTCCGGGAATGGAGTAGTGAAACCACCTTCGAGTGTAGGTTTGGATGGGCCAGGAGATGTACAGCTATGTACGGATCTATCATCAGAACAGGTAGGAGTGTGACGAACCTTCTTAAACAGTTTCCAGATGTGTTATCTGATCAACCGGGTTACACAAATTTGGGAGAACACGATATTAAGTTGACAACCGACTCGCCTATTAGGTCAAAAGAGTATCCAATGACATTTCCTATGCGTGAAACAGTGACAGCCGAGGTGAGTAAGATGTTAGAAATGGGTGTAATAGAACGATCAGAAAGTTCATATTCATCACCGATAATTGTATAGGTAAATACCCTTGAATTGTATAAGTAAATACCATTGAACTGTAGAAGTAAATACCCTTGAATTGTATAAGTAAATACCATTGAACTGTAGAAGTAAATACACTTGAATTGTATAAGTTAATACCATTCAATTGTATCAGATAATACCATTGAATTGTATAAGTAAATACCATTGAATTGTATAAGTAAATACCATTAAACCGTATAAGTAAAAAATATTGAATTGTATAAGTAAATACCATTAAATTTTATAAGTAAATACCGTTGAATTGTATAAGTAAATACCCTTGAATTGTATCAATAAATACCATTGAATTTTATAAGTAAATACCCCGGTATAAGTAAATACAATTGAACTGTATACGTAAATACTATTCTTCTGTATAAGTAAATACCATTGAATTGTATAAGTAAATACCATTAAACCGTATAAGTAAAAAATATTGAATTGTATAAGTAAATACCATTAAATTTTATAAGTAAATACCGTTGAATTGTATAAGTAAATACCCTTGAATTGTATCAATAAATACCATTGAATTTTATAAGTAAATACCCCGGTATAAGTAAATACAATTGAACTGTATACGTAAATACTATTCTACTGTATAAGTAAATACCATTGAATTTTATAAGTAAATATCATTGAATTGTATCAGTAAATACCTTTTCAATTGTATAAGTAAATACCATTGAATGATGTATGTAAATACAACTGTATAAGTATAGACCATTGAACTGCATATGTAATTACCATTGAACTGTAATAGGTAATACCATTGAAATGTATCACTAAATACCATTGAATTGTATAAGTAAATACCATTGAACCGTATAAATACTATTGAACCGTATAAGTAAATACCATTGAATTGTATCAGTAAATACCATTCAACCGTATTAGTAAATACCATTGAACCATATAAGTAAATACCATTGAATTGTATCAGTAAATACCATTGAATTTTATAAGTAAATACCCCGGTATAAGTAAATACAATTGAACTGTATACGTAAATACTATTCTACTGTATAAGTAAATACCATTGAATTGTATAAGTAAATACCATAGAATTGTATAAGTAAATACCATTAAACCGTATAAGTAAAAAATATTGAATTGTATAAGTAAATACCATTAAATTTTATAAGTAAATACCGTTGAATTGTATAAGTAAATACCCTTGAATTGTATCAATAAATACCATTGAATTTTATAAGTAAATACCCCGGTATAAGTAAATACAATTGAACTGTATACGTAAATACTATTCTACTGTATAAGTAAATACCATTGAATTTTATAAGTAAATATCATTGAATTGTATCAGTAAATACCTTTTCAATTGTATAAGTAAATACCATTGAATGATGTATGTAAATACAACTGTATAAGTATAGACCATTGAACTGCATATGTAATTACCATTGAACTGTAATAGGTAATACCATTGAAATGTATCACTAAATACCATTGAATTGTATAAGTAAATACCATTGAACCGTATAAATACTATTGAACCGTATAAGTAAATACCATTGAATTGTATCAGTAAATACCATTCAACCGTATTAGTAAATACCATTGAACCATATAAGTAAATACCATTGAATTGTATCAGTAAATACCATTGAACTGTATATGTAAATACCATTGAACTGTATTTGTAAATACCATTGAACTGAATAAGTATATACCATCGAATTGTATAAGTAAATACCACTATAAGTAAATACCATTGACTTGTATAAGTAAATATCACTGTATAAGTAAATACCATTGAACTGTATAAGTAAATACCATTGAACTGTATATGTAATTACCATTGAACTGTATAAGTAAATACCATTGAATTGTATCACTAAATACCATTGAATTGTATCAGTAAATACCATTGAACCGTTTAAGTAAATACCATTGAACTGTATAAGTAAAAACCATTGAATTGTTTAAGTAAATACCATTGAACTCTATATGTAAATACCATTGAATTGTATCAGTAAATACCATTGAATTGTATCAGTAAATACCATTGAATTGTATCAGTAAATACCATTGAATTGTATAAGTAAATACCATTGAATTGTATAAGTAAATACCATTGAATTGTATAAGTAAATACCATTGAACTGTATATGTAATTACCATTGAACTGTATAAGTAAATACCATTGAATTGTATCACTAAATACCATTGAATTGTATCAGTAAATACCATTGAACCGTTTAAGTAAATACCATTGAACTGTATAAGTAAATACCATTGAATTGTTTAAGTAAATACCATTGAACTCTATATGTAAATACCATTGAATTGTATCAGTAAATACCATTGAATTGTATCAGTAAATACCCTTGAATTGTATCAGTAAATACCATTGAATTGTATAAGTAAATACCATTGAATTGTATAAGTAAATATCATTGAATTGTATCAGTAAATACCTTTTCAATTGTATAAGTAAATACCATTGAATGATGTATGTAAATACAACTGTATAAGTATAGACCATTGAACTGCATATGTAATTACCATTGAACTGTAATAGGTAATACCATTGAAATGTATCACTAAATACCATTGAATTGTATAAGTAAATACCATTGAACCGTATAAATACTATTGAACCGTATAAGTAAATACCATTGAATTGTATAAGTAAATACCATTAAATTTTATAAGTAAATACCGTTGAATTGTATAAGTAAATACCCTTGAATTGTATCAATAAATACCATTGAATTTTATAAGTAAATACCCCGGTATAAGTAAATACAATGGAACTGTATACGTAAATACTATTCTACTGTATAAGTAAATATCATTGAATTTTATAAGTAAATATCATTGAATTGTATCAGTAAATACCTTTTCAATTGTATAAGTAAATACCATTGAATGATGTATGTAAATACAACTGTATAAGTATAGACCATTGAACTGCATATGTAATTATCATTGAACTGTAATAGGTAATACCATTGAAATGTATCACTAAATACCATTGAATTGTATAAGTAAATACCATTGAACCGTATACATACTATTGAACTGTATAAGTAAATACCATTGAATTGTATCAGTAAATACCATTCAACCGTATTAGTAAATACCATTGAACCATATAAGTAAATACCATTGAATTGTATCAGTAAATACCATTGAATTTTATAAGTAAATACCCCGGTATAAGTAAATACAATTGAACTGTATACGTAAATACTATTCTACTGTATAAGTAAATACCATTGAATTGTATAAGTAAATACCATAGAATTGTATAAATAAATACCATTAAACCGTATAAGTAAAAAATATTGAATTGTATAAGTAAATACCAGTAAATTTTATAAGTAAATACCGTTGAATTTTATAAGTAAATACCCCGGTATAAGTAAATACAATTGAACTGTATACGTAAATACTATTCTACTGTATAAGTAAATACCATTGAATTTTATAAGTAAATATCATTGAATTGTATCAGTAAATACCTTTTCAATTGTATAAGTAAATACCATTGAATGATGTATGTAAATACAACTGTATAAGTATAGACCATTGAACTGCATATGTAATTACCATTGAACTGTAATAGGTAATACCATTGAAATGTATCACTAAATACCATTGAATTGTATAAGTAAATACCATTGAACCGTATAAATACTATTGAACCGTATAAGTAAATACCATTGAATTGTATCAGTAAATACCATTCAACCGTATTAGTAAATACCATTGAACCATATAAGTAAATACCATTGAATTGTATCAGTAAATACCATTGAACTGTATATGTAAATACCATTGAACTGTATTTGTAAATACCATTGAACTGAATAAGTATATACCATCGAATTGTATAAGTAAATACCACTATAAGTAAATACCATTGACTTGTATAAGTAAATATCACTGTATAAGTAAATACCATTGAACTGTATAAGTAAATACCATTGAACTGTATATGTAATTACCATTGAACTGTATAAGTAAATACCATTGAATTGTATCATTAAATACCATTGAATTGTATCAGTAAATACCATTGAACCGTTTAAGTAAATACCATTAAACTGTATAAGTAAAAACCATTGAATTGTTTAAGTAAATACCATTGAACTCTATAAGTAAATACCATTGAACTGTTTAAGTAAATACCATCGAATTGTATAAGTAAATACCATTGAATTATATAAGTAATTACCATTGGCATAGATAGTAAATACCACTGGCTTGTATAAGTAAATACCATTGACTTGTATAAGTAAATACCATTGAATTGTATAAGTAAATACTATTGAATAGTATAAGTAAATACCATTGACCTGTATCAGTAAATACCATTGAATTGTTTCAGTTAATACCATTGAATTATATAAATGAATACCATTGAATTGTGTAAGTAAATACCATTGAATTGTATAAGATAATGCCATTGAATTGGATAAGTAAATACCATTAAATGTTATAAGTAAATACCATTGAATTGTATCAATTAATACCATTGAATTGTGTAAGTAAATACCATTGAATTGTATTGAATTGTATAAGTAAATGCTATTGAACAGTATAAGTAAATACTATTGACCTGGATAAGTAAATACCATTGAATTTTATCAGTAAATACCATTGAACAGAGTAAGTAAATACCATTGAACTGTATAAGTAAATACCATTGAATTGTATAAGTAAGTGCCATTGAAATGGATAAGTAAATACGATTAAATGGTATAAGTAAATACCATTGAATTGTATCAATAAATACCATTGCATTGTGTAAGTAAATACCATTGAATTGTAAAAGTAAATGCCATTGAATTGTATAACCTACTGCTATAACGCGGGTTATGGTGTTACCCTTGTAGAATAGTTCAACATCGCAATTTAAGCTCTATTTAATGCCGCAAATATGGATGTCCTGAAAGAGTAAACTGAGTATGGACAATCTCTTGGTTATGAGGGGAATGAGCTGAGAGACTTTATAAAAGAGCAGCAGGTTCAGCAGAGGGAAAACAGATTGGCACAGCGCCTGAAAGAACGCGAAGAACGTGAGTATAAACTTTCTGTATTAGAAGCAAAACGTGAGAAAGAAAGGTTCAAGGTAGAAGCACAAACTGCCTTAGAAGATATCAAATTAGACACTGAGAAAGTCCAGAGGGAAAAAGAAAAAGCAAAACTTAAGGAAACAGATAAAAAATGGGCCATAGAAGAAGAGAGTTTAAGGTTAAAACGAATAGAGACATAGCATGCGCTTCAGATGGAAGTGATTGAGAAACAGAAAAAAAATTGAAAGGTAAGGTTGACCCGTCTTTAGTACCAAGTTCAGGGGCAGGACCAAGGGTTCCTAAAATGCCGTCATTTGAAAAGTCTAAAGATGATATGGATTATTATCTAGGTAAGTTTGAACGGTATGCGGTAGCGCAACATTGGAAACCGGAGACTTGGGCTACTAATTCGAGTGCACTGTTGACAGGTAGAGCCCTATATGTGTATGCTTTACTCCAAGCCGATAAAGCGTTAGAATTTGAAACTTTAAAAAAAAGTAGGTTGTTATAACGGTTTGAAATGACTGAGGATGGGTTTAGGAACAGATTCAGATCATGCCAACCCGAGTCTGGGGAAACGTTACAGCAATTTTCGGTGAGATTAGATAGCTATTTCAAACGGTGGGTGCAACTTTCAGGAACACCGAACCGATTTGATGTTACGGGACCAGTTTCTGCAGGTATGTAACGGAGACCTTTCACTATTTCTAAAAGAACGCATACCAGATAGTATTGAAATGATGGCTAGATTAGCTGATCAGTATAGAGAAGCCAGGGTGACTAATGTGGGAACAATACTATATCAAGTAATCTCACCTGCACCAGAGGGACAAATTCATCGCACAGAGGTAGGTCTTCCCAACGTACATAGGGGGTGGGTGGGGGGGAACAATAAACAAATATCCTAAACGACGAGTGAACGCTCAAGAGACCGGAGAAACGTTGCTATCGATGTGGTAAACTTGGTCATTTAGCAAAAGATTGTCATCCGGGTGATAAATTTATAAAAGTGGCTTCGTGTGTATCTCCTGAACGGAAGACCAGAGATAGATCACCTAGAAGGAGAGTACGTTTTGGTCATTCTAGTCAAAAGAAAAACACATGTGCTAAACATGACGATCCGAAGACAGGTGGAGCTTGTGTATCATACAACGATACGATACATATTCCATGACAAAGAGTCAGTCGGTTTTTAGTGCAAAGGCTGGGTATACAAAGAGTTCATGTTTAAGTATGCCTACAGCAAAAGGGTTAGTAGGTAACGAAGTAGTACGTGTGTTACAGGATACAGACTGCAATGGAGTCGTGGTGCGAAAGAGGTGTGTACCAGAAAATCAACTCACAGGTGAGCAACCAACTTGTATATTAGCAGATGGATCGCGGATTGGAGCACCAATTGCAAAGGTAAGTGTAGATACTCCTTACTATACCGGAAAAGTAAAACCTTGGTGCTTAGAAAATCCACTCTTTGATTTGATTGTGGGCAATGTAGAAATGCAAGAGAACCAAATGATCCAGATCCACACTGGAATATTATCCCGGCTGTGCAGACCAGACAGCAAGCACAAGAAGCAGCTAAAGGTAAGAAATATCAACCGCTGAAAGTACCTAACAGTGATTGGGAAAAAGTAAGGCCCGAAGAAATTAAATCAGCACAAATAGAAGATATGACTCTGATAAAGGTACGTAAGTTAGCAGAAGAAGGACCAAGCGATGGTAGAAAGGCAAATTATTTCATTAAAAAAGGTTTTATCTATAGAGAGTTTAGACATGTGGCGATAGACAACGGTAAACCCTTTATTCAATTAGTAGTGCATCAGAAGGATAGGCCGATTGTACTCCATATGGCTCATGAATCCATCATGTCAGGGCATTTAGGAATAAAACGAACGGCTAGAAAGGTACTGTCACAGTTATATTGGCTAGGAGTACAAGCCGATGTCAATAGATATTGGCATTCTTGTGACATCTATCAGAGGACCGTTCCGAAAGGTAAGAATACCAAGGCACCTTTGGGCAAATTGCCACTCATAGATATTCCATTTAAGCATGTGGCAGTTGATTTGATTGGACCTCTCGAACCAAGGACGTCGAGCGAGCAAATATATATTCTTACGCGTGTGGACTATGCGACGAGATATCCAGAGGCTATCACTTTGACGTCCATGGAGACAGAAAGGGTAGCAGAAGAGCTACCTTATATATTTTGTAGAATAGGGGTTCCTCAGGAGCTGCTGACTGACATGGGAAGTCAGTTTACTTCAGGATTAATGAAAGAGGTAAGTAGGTTGATTTCGCTTAAGCAACTCACGACAACACCATACCACCCGATGTGCAATGGGTTAGTGGAGAGATTTAATGGTACATTGAAACAATGCTTAAACTATTATGTGCAGAACACCCTAAGGATTGGGATAAATATATCAATCCACTGCTTTTTGCCTATAGAGCTTATGCATGGGAAGGACTGTAGTCAAAGAGAAGGTAGGAGAAATTGATTACAAAATAGAAGTAGGTCAAAAGATAAAGACGTTCCGTGTGAACATGCTTAAGCCATATTTTGAACGAACAGAGCAATGGTTAGCAATGTGACCGCGGTACACCTGCTTGGAATGGTAAGTATAGCTGTAGTAGATGTGGAACGGGAGGAAGATTTTGTTGAAAAATACTCCGGGAATGGAGTAGTGAGACCACCTTCGAGTGTAGGTTTGGATGGGCCAGGAGATGTACAGATATGTACGGATCTATCATCAGAACAGGTAGGAGTGTGACAAACCTTCTTAAACAGTTTCCAGCTGTGTTATCTGATCAACCGGGTTACACAAATTTGGGAGAACACGATATTAAGTTGACAACCGACTCGCCTATTAGGTCAAAAGAGTATCCAATGAAATTTCCTATGCGTGAAACAGTTACAACCGAGGTGAGTAAGATGGTAGAAATGGGTGTAATAGAACGATCAGAAAGTTCATATTCATCACCGATAATTGTATAGGTAAATTACCTTGAATTGTATAAGTAAATACCATTGAACTGTAGAAGTAAATACACTTGAATTGTATAATTAAATACCATTTAATTGTATCAGATAATACCATTGAATTGAATAAGTAAATACCATTGCATTGTATGAGTAAATACCATTGTATTGTATCAGGAAATATCATTGAATTGTAAGAGTAAATATCATTGAATTGTATGAGAAAATACCATTGAACTGTATAAGTAAATACCTTTGAACCGTATAAGTAAATACCATTAAACCGTATAAGTAAAAAATATTGAATTGTATAAGTAAATACCATTAAATTTTATAAGTAAATACCGTTGAATTGTATAAGTAAATACCCTTGAATTGTATAAGTAAATACCATTGAATTTTATAAGTAAATACCCCGGTATAAGTAAATACAATTGAACTGTATAAGTAAATACCATTCTACTGTATAAGTAAATACCATTGCATTTTATAAGTAAATATCATTGAATTGTATCAGTAAATACCATTCAATTGTATAAGTAAATACAATTGACTGATGTATGTAAATACAACTGTATAAGTATAGACCATTGAACTGCATATGTAATTACCATTGAACTGTAATAGTTAATACCATTGAAATGTATCACTAAATACCATTGAATTGTATAAGTAAATACCATTGTACTGTATAAGTAAATACCGTTGAACTGTATAGGTAAATAACGTTGAACTGTATAAGTTAATAACGAATTGAACTATACATGTAAATACCGAATTGAACTATATAAGTAAATACCATTGAACTGTATAAGTAAATACCATGGAAACTCTATAGGTAATTACAATTAATACCATTGACTGGTGTATGTAACTACAACTGTATTAGTCAATACCATTGAACAGTATAAGTATATACCATTGAACTGTATATGTAATTACCATTGAACTGTAATAGTCAATACCATTGAATCGTATCAGTTAATACCATTGAATTGTATAAGTAAATACCATTGAACTGTATAAGTAAATACCAGTGAAACTCTATAGGTAATTACAATTAATACCATTGACTGATGTATGTAACTACAACTGTATAAGTAAATACCATTGAACAGTATAAGTATACACCATTGAACTGTATATTTAATTACCATTGAACTGTAATAGTCAATACCATTCAATTGTATCAGTAAATACCATTGAATTGTAAAAGTAAATGCCATTGAATTGTATCAGTAAATACCATTGAACTCTGTAAGTAAATAGCATTGAACTGTATAAGTAAATACCATTGAATTGTATAAGTAAGTACCATTCAATTGTATAAGTAAATAGCACTGTATAAGTAAATACCGTTGACTTGTATAAACAAATACCATTGAACTGTATAAGTAAGTACCATTGAATTGAATAAGTAAATACCATTGTATTGTATAAGGAAATACCATTGAACTGTATAAGTAAATTCCATTGAACTGCATAAGTAGATACAGTTTAACTGTATAAGTAAATACCGTTGAACTGTATAAATAAATACTGTTGAACTGTATAAGTAAATACCATTGCACTGTTTAAGTAAATACCGTTGAACTGTATAAATAAATACCATTGAACTGTATAAGTAAATACCATTGAACTTTATAAGTAAATACCATTGAACTGTATAGGAAAATACCATTGAACTTTATAAGTAAATACCACTGAATTGTATATGTCAATACCACTGAACTGTATAAGTAAATATCAGTGAAACTCTATAGGTAATTACAATTAATACCATTGAATGATGTATGTAACTACAACTGTATAAGTAAATACCATTGAACAGTATAAGTATACACCATTGAACTGTATATTTAATTACCATTGAACTGTAATAGTCAATACCATTGAATTGTATCAGTAAATACCATTGAATTGTAAAAGTAAATGCCATTGAATTGTATCAGTTAATTCCATTTAATTGTATCAGTAAATACCATCGAATTGTATAAGTAAATGCCATTGAATTGTATAAGTAAATACCATTGAATTGTATAGGTAAATACCATTAAATTGTTCAGGTAAATACCATGGAATTGTTTCAGTAAGCACCATTGAATTGTATCAGTAAATTCCATTGAATTATATCAGTAAATCCAATCCAATTGTATAAGTAAATACCATTGAATTGTATAAGTTAATACCATTGAACTGTATAAGTAAATACCATTGAACTCTTTAAGTAAATATCATTGAATTGCATCGGTTAATTCCATAGAATTGTATAAGTATATACCAGTAATTGTATCAGTCAATACCATTGAATTGTATAAGTAAATGCCATTGAATTGTACCAGTAAATACCATTGAATTGTACAAGTTAATACCATTGAATTGTATATGTAAATACCAATAGTTGTATCATTAAATACCATTGAATTGTATATGTAAATACCGTTGAATTGTATAAGCAATTATCATTGTAAATACCATTGAATTGTATAAGTAAATATCACTACAAGTAAATCTCATTGAACTGTATAAGTAAATACCATTGAATTGTATCAGCAAATACCGTTGAACTGTATAAGTAAATACCGCTGAACTGTATAAGTAAATACCATTGAACACTATCAGCAAATACCGTTGAACTGTATATATAAATAGCATTGACTTGTCTAAGTAAATACCATTGAACAGTATAAGTATACACCATTGAACTGTATATTTAATTACCATTGAACTGTAATAGTCAATACCATTCAATTGTATCAGTAAATACCATTGAATTGTAAAAGTAAATGCCATTGAATTGTATCAGTAAATACCATTGAACTCTGTAAGTAAATAGCATTGAACTGTATAAGTAAATACCATTGAATTGTATAAGTAAGTACCATTCAATTGTATAAGTAAATAGCACTGTATAAGTAAATACCGTTGACTTGTATAAACAAATACCATTGAACTGTATAAGTAAGTACCATTGAATTGAATAAGTAAATACCATTGTATTGTATAAGGAAATACCATTGAACTGTATAAGTAAATTCCATTGAACTGCATAAGTAGATACAGTTTAACTGTATAAGTAAATACCGTTGAACTGTATAAATAAATACTGTTGAACTGTATAAGTAAATACCATTGCACTGTTTAAGTAAATACCGTTGAACTGTATAAATAAATACCATTGAACTGTATAAGTAAATACCATTGAACTTTATAAGTAAATACCATTGAACTGTATAGGAAAATACCATTGAACTTTATAAGTAAATACCACTGAATTGTATATGTCAATACCACTGAACTGTATAAGTAAATATCAGTGAAACTCTATAGGTAATTACAATTAATACCATTGAATGATGTATGTAACTACAACTGTATAAGTAAATACCATTGAACAGTATAAGTATACACCATTGAACTGTATATTTAATTACCATTGAACTGTAATAGTCAATACCATTGAATTGTATCAGTAAATACCATTGAATTGTAAAAGTAAATGCCATTGAATTGTATCAGTTAATTCCATTTAATTGTATCAGTAAATACCATCGAATTGTATAAGTAAATGCCATTGAATTGTATAAGTAAATACCATTGAATTGTATAGGTAAATACCATTAAATTGTTCAGGTAAATACCATGGAATTGTTTCAGTAAGCACCATTGAATTGTATCAGTAAATTCCATTGAATTATATCAGTAAATCCAATCCAATTGTATAAGTAAATACCATTGAATTGTATAAGTTAATACCATTGAACTGTATAAGTAAATACCATTGAACTCTTTAAGTAAATATCATTGAATTGCATCGGTTAATTCCATAGAATTGTATAAGTATATACCAGTAATTGTATCAGTCAATACCATTGAATTGTATAAGTAAATGCCATTGAATTGTACCAGTAAATACCATTGAATTGTACAAGTTAATACCATTGAATTGTATATGTAAATACCAATAGTTGTATCATTAAATACCATTGAATTGTATATGTAAATACCGTTGAATTGTATAAGCAATTATCATTGTAAATACCATTGAATTGTATAAGTAAATATCACTACAAGTAAATCTCATTGAACTGTATAAGTAAATACCATTGAATTGTATCAGCAAATACCGTTGAACTGTATAAGTAAATACCGCTGAACTGTATAAGTAAATACCATTGAACACTATCAGCAAATACCGTTGAACTGTATATATAAATAGCATTGACTTGTCTAAGTAAATACCATTGACTTGTATAAGTAAATACCATTGACTTGTAAAAGTAAATACCATTGAAATGTATAAATAAATACCATTGAACCGTATAAATAAATACTATTGAACTGCATAAGTAAATACCATTAAATTGTATTATTAAATGCAATTGAATTGTATAAGTAAATGTCATTTCATTGTATAAGTAAATACCATTGAATTGTATAAGTCAATACCATTGAACCGTATAAGTAAATACCATTGAACCGTATATGTAAATACCATGGAAACTCTATAGGTAATTACAATTAATACCATTGACTGGTGTATGTAACTACAACTGTATTAGTAAATACCATTGAACAGTATAAGTATAAACCATTGAACTGTACATGTAATTACCATTGAACTGTAATAGTCAATACCATTGAATCGTATCAGTAAATACCATTGAATTGTATAAGTAAATACCATTGAACAGTATAAGTAAATACCAGTGAAACTCTATAGATAATTACAATTAATACCATTGACTGATGTATGTAACTATAACTGTATAAGTAAATACCATTGAACAGTATAAGTATACACCATTGAACTGTATATGTAATTACCATTGAACTGTAACAGTCAATACCATCGAATTGTATCAGTAAATACCATTGAATTGTAAAAGTAAATGCCATTGAATTGTATCAGTAAATACCATTGAACTCTATAAGTGAATAGCATTGAACTTTATAAGTAAATACCATTGAATTGTATAAGTAAGTACCATTCAATTGTATAAGTAAATACCACTGTATAAGTAAATACCATTGTATTGTATAAGGAAATATCATTGAAGTGTATAAGTAAATACCATTGAACTGCATAAGTAGATACAGTTTAACTGTATAAGTAAATACCGTTGAACTGTATAAATAAATACTGTTGAACTGTAAAAGTAAATACCATTGCACTGTTTAAGTAAATACCGTTGAACTGTATAAATAAATACCATTGAACTGTATAAGTAAATACCATTGAACTTTATAAGTAAATAACATTGAACTGTATAGGAAAATACCATTGAACTTTATAAGTAAATACCACTGAATTGTATAAGTAAATGCCATTGACTTGTATAAGTAAATGCAACTAAATTGTATCAATAAATACCATTGACTTGTATAAGTAAATATCGTTGAATTGTATAGGTAAATACCATTGAATTGTATAGGTAAATACCATTGAATTGTTTAGGTAAATACCATGGAATTGTATCAGTAAGCACCATTTAATTGTATCGGTAAATACCATCGAATTGTATAAGAAAATGCCATTGAATTGTATAAGTAAATACCATTGAATTGTATAGGTAAATACCATTAAATTGTTCAGATAAATACCATGGAATTGTATCAGTAAGCACCATTGAATTGTATCAGTAAATTTCATTGAATTATATCAGTAAATACCATCCAATTGTATAAGTAAATACCATTGAATTGTATAAGTTAATACCATTGAACTGTATAAGTAAATACCATTGAACTCTATAAGTAAATGCCATTGAATTGTGTAAATAAATATCATTGAATTGCATCGGTTAATTCCATTAAATTGTATAAGTATATACATATTATTGTATCAGTCAATACCATTGAATTGTATAAGTAAATGCCATTGAATTGTACCAGTAAATATCATTGAATTGTACAAGTTAATACCATTGAATTGTATAAGTAAATACCAATAGTTGTATCATTAAATACCATTGAATTGTATATATAAATACCATTGAATTGTATAAGCAATTATCATTGTAAATACCATTGTATTATATAAGTAAATACCACTATAAGTAAATCTCATTGAACTGTATAAGTAAATACCATTGAATTGTATCAGCAAATACCGTTGAACTGTATAAGTAAATACCGCTGAACTGTATAAGTTAATACCATTGAACAGTATCAGCAAATACCGTTGAACTGTATATATAAATACCATTGACTTGTCTAAGTAAATACGATTTACTTGTATAAGTAAATACCATTGACTTGTAAAAGTAAATACCATTAAAATGTATAAATAAATACCATTGAACCGTATAAGTAAATACTATTGAACTGTATAGGTAAATACCATTAAATTGTATTAGTAAATGCAATTGAATTGTATAAGTAAATGTCATTTCATTGTATAAGTAAATACCATTGAATTGTATAAGTCAATACCATTGAACTGTATAAGTAAATACCATTGAACCGGATAAGTAAATACCTTTGAACCGTATAAGTAAATACCACTGCATTAGATAAGTAAATACCTTTGAACTGTATAAGTAAATACTATTGACAGGTATAAGTAAATATCATTGAACTGTATAAGTAACTACCATTGAATTGTATCAGTAAATAACATTGATTTGTATTAGTAATACCATTGAATTGTAAATGTAAATACCATTTAATTGTATTAGTAAATGCCATTGAATTGTATCAGTAAATAACATTGAATTCCATCAGTAATTACCATTGAATTGTATAAGTAGATATCGTTGAACTGTATAAGTAAATACCATTGAATTTTATAAGTAAATACCATTGAATTGTATTAATAATACCATTGAATTGTTTAAGAAGATGCCATTGAATTGTATCAGTGAATAAATACCATTGAATTCTATCAGTAAATACCATTTAATTGTATAAGTAAACATCAGTAAATAGCATTGAATTCCATCAGTAATTACCATTGAATTGTATAAGTAGATATCGTTGAACTGTATAAGTAAATACCATTGACTTATATAAGTAAATACCATTGAATTGTATTAGTAATACCATTGAATTGTCTAAGTAAATACGATGGAATTGTATAGGTAAATACTATTGAATTGTATCAGTAAATATCATTGAATTGTGTAAGTAAATACCATTGAATTTTATCAGTACATACCATTGAATTGTATAAGTAAATGCCATTGAATTGTACAAGTCAATACCATTGAATTATATAAGTTAATATCGTTGAATTGTATAAGTAAATACCATTGAACTGTATCAGTATATACCATTGAATTGTATCAGTAAATATCAATGAATTGTATTAGTAAAAACCACTGAATTATATAAGTAAATACCATGGAATTGTTTAAGTAAATACCACTGAATTGTATAAGTTAATACCATTGAATTGTTTAAGTAAATACCCCCGAATTGTATAAGTAAATACCATGGAATTCTTTAAGTAATTACAATTGAATTGTATTTGTAGAAGTAAATTGAGTGGCAGGCAGCGGTCAATACCATTGAGTGGCAGGCAACGGTCAATACCATTGAGTGGCAGTCAGCGGTCAATACCATTGGGTGGCAGGCAGCGATCAATACCACTGAGTGGCAGGCAGCGGTCAATACCACTGAGTGGCAGTCAGGGGTCAATACTATTGGATGGCAGGCAGCGGTCAATACCATTGAGTTGCAGGTCAGAAGTGGGATTGTTTAATTAACTAATTAAGGACAAATAAAATGACGTAGATGTAAAATAATACGAATTTTAAGCAATTTAAATTATTAAGCTGAATTCATTTAACATTATTTCAAATTTGCATATTGTTAAATAGTTTAAGCTTTTTATTCTAGTTGTGACGCTTGTGAGTGCAATGGATCTGAGATGTTGGTTATGTTGGTTTAATTGCGGAGAACATCACATGGTGGACGTTACGAACCTC
This sequence comes from Cyrtodaria siliqua, assembly GCA_037043455.1. Classification (NCBI taxonomy): domain Eukaryota; kingdom Metazoa; phylum Mollusca; class Bivalvia; order Adapedonta; family Hiatellidae; genus Cyrtodaria; species Cyrtodaria siliqua. The sequence continues at coordinate 142,547 of JAWPHD010002856.1, read as the reverse complement.
AAATGGCCAGTACAGATTTCTTGTCTAGACTAGGGTTCGCGTGAGTAAACATAGATATAAATAACCAGACGTTTGACTGGTTGTAACATGTATGTTATTGCAACTTCTTGACCAGAGCGTAAATGCAAAGATAGTTTAAAACTGTATTTTAATCATAGTCTGTAAGAGTAGGGAACGGTTCCCGGATTCCTATGTATCCTTCCCCTCTCTCTGGGGCGGCTCTAAATAACCTATACTGTGTTGATGAGCCGTTAAACAACATTCAGTTCAATTCAATTAATCATAGTCTGTGTACTGTGATTTCAAGCGTTAGACAGTGGCATTAACTGAGTAAGATACCAGTTTAATACAACCAATTCGAAAGTGTTTGCTTGCATAATCATTCATTTTTATTGTAGAGTTATGCGTGTTTGTAAAAGGTGTGGTATATTGAACCTACTGCTATAATGCGGGCTATGGTGTTACCCTAGTAAAATAGTTCAATATCGCAATTTAAGCTCCATTTACTACCGTTAATATGGATGTCCTTAAAGAGTTAACTGAGTATGGACAATCTCTTGGTTATGAGGGGAATAAGCTGAGAGACGTTATACTATTGAATTGTATAAGTTAATACCATTGAATTGAATAAGTAAATACCATTGAATAGTATAAGTAATAACCATTGAATAGTATCAGTAAATGCCATTGAAATGTATAAGTAATTACCATTGAATTGTATAAGTAAATACCATTGAATTTTATAAGTAAATGCCATTGAATTGTATAAGTAAATACCATTGAATAGTATAAGTAATTACCATTGAATTGTATAAGTAAATACCATTGAATTTTATAAGCAAATGCCATTGAATTGTATAAGTAAATACCATTGAATAGTATAAGTAATTACCATTGAATAGTATCAGTAAATACCATTGAATTGTATAAGTAATTACCATTGAATTGTATAAGTAAATACCATTGAACTATATAAGTAAATACCATTGAATTGTATAAGTAAATGCCATTGAAATGTATAAGTAATTACCATTGAATTGTATAAGTAAATACCATTGAATTGTATAAGTAAATGCCATTGAATTGTATAAGTCAATGCCATTGAATAGTATAAGTAATTACCATTGAATAGTATCAGTAAATACAATTCAACTGTATAAGTACATACCATTGAATAGTATAAGTAAATACCATTGAATTGTATAAGTAATTACTATTGAATTGTATAAGAAAATACCATTGAATTGTATAAGTAAATGTCATTGAATTGAGTTGCAGGCAGCGGTCAATACCATTGAGTGGCAGTCGGCGGTCAATAGCATTGGGTGGCAGGCAGCGATCAATACCATTGGGTGTCAGTAAGCGCTCAATACCATTGGGTGGCAGGCAGCGGTCAATACCACGGTCAATACCATTGAGTGGCAGTCAGCAATCAATACCATTGAGTGGCATGCAGCGGTCAATACCATTGAGTGGCAGGCAGCGGTCAATACATTGAGTTGCAGGCAGCGGTCAATACCATTGGTTGGCAGGCAGCGGTCAATACCATCGAGTGGCAGTCAGCGATCAATACCATTGGGTGGCAGGCAGCGGTCAATACCATTGAGTGGCAGTCAGCGGTCAATAGCATTGGATGGCAGGCAGCGATCAATACCATTGGGTGGCAATAAGCGGTCAATACCACGGTCAATATTATTGAGTGGCAGTCAGCAATCGATACCATTGAGTGGCAGGCAGCGGTCAATACCATTGTGTGGCAGGCAGCGGTCAATAGCATTGAATTGTATAGGTAAATTCCATTGAATTGGTTAAGTAAATGCCATTGAATAGTAGAAGTAAATACCATTGAATGGTATAAGTAAATGCCATTGATGGTAAAAGTAATTACCATTGAATTGTATAAGTAAATGCCATTGAATAGTATAAGTAATTACCATTGAATAGTTTCATTAAATACCATTGAATTGTATAAGTAATTACCATTGAATTGTATAAGTAAACACCATTAAACTGTATAAGTAATACCATTGAATTGTATAAGTAAATGCCATTGAAATGTATAAGTAATTACCATTGAATTGTATAAGTAAATACCATTCAATTGTATAAGTAAATGCCATTGAATTTTATAAGTACATACCATTGAATTGTATAAGTACATAACATTGAATTTTATAAGTAAATGCCATTGAATTGTATAAGTCAATACCATTGAATAGTATAAGTAATTACCATTGAATTGTATATGTAAATACCATTGAATTGTATAAGTAAATACCATTGAATAGCATGAGTAAATACCATTAAATTGTATAAGTAAATGCCATTGAATTGTATAAGTAAATGCCATTGAATTGTATAGGTAAATACCATTCAATTGTATAAGTAAATGCCATTGAATTGTATAAGTAAATGCCATTGAATTGTATAAGTAAATACCATTGAAGTGTATAAGTAAATACCATTGAAGTGTATAAGTAAATACCATTGAAGTGTATAAGTAAATACCATTGAAGTGTATAAGTAAATACCATTGAATTGTATAAGTAAATACCATTCAATTGTATAAGTAAATACCATTGAATAGCATAAGTAAATGCCATTGAATTGTTTCAGAAATTACCATTGAATTGTATAAGTAAATACCATTGAATTCTATAAGTAAATACCATTGAATTGTATAAGTAAATCTAATTGGATTGTATAAGTAAATACCATTTACTTGTATCAGTAAATACCATTAAATTGTATATGTAAATACCACTATAAGTAAATACCATTGAAATGTATAAGTAAATACCATTGAACTATATATGTAAATACCATTTAACTGTATAAGTCGATACCATTGAATAATATCAGTAAATACCATTGAACTGTATTAGTAACTACCATTGAATTGTATAAGTATATACTATTGCCTTGTATCAGTAAATACCAATGAACTGTATAAGTAAATAAAATTGACTTGTAGAAGTAAATACTAAGTAAATACTATTGAATTCTCTAAGTAATTACCACTGAATTGTATAAGTGAATACCATTGAATTGTATAAATATATGCCATTGAAGTGTATAAGTAAATGCCATTGAATTGTATAGGTAAATACCATTGAATTGTAAAAGTACATTGAACTGTATAAGTAAATACCATTGAATTGTATAAGTAATTACCATTGGCTTGTATAAGTAAATACCATTGGCTTGTATAAGTAATTACCATTGAATAGTATCAGTAAATACCATTGAATTGTATAAGTAATTACCATTGAATTGTATAAGTAAACACCATTGGCTTGTATAAGTAAATAACATTGAATTGTATCAGTAAATACCATTTAACTGTGTAAGTAATTACCATTGAATTGTATAAGTAAATGCCATTGAATTGTATAAGTAAATGCCATTGAATTGTATAAGTTAATACCATTGAATTGTATAAGTCAATACCATTGAATAGTATAGATAATAACCATTGAATTGTATCAGTAAATATCATTGAATTGTATAAGTAAATGCCATTGAATTGTATAAGTAAATACCATTGAATTGTATAAGTAAATGTCATTGAATTGTATAAGAAAATATCATTGACTTGTATAAATAAATACCATTGAACCGAATAAGTAAATACCATTAAACAGTATAATTAAATACCATTGAACTGTATAAATAAATAAGTAAATACCATTGAATTGTATCAGTAAATAACACTATAAATAAATACCGTTGACTTGTATAATTAAATACCATTGACTTGTATAAGTAAATAAAATTGATCTGTATAAGTACATAGCATTGAATTGTATAAGTAAATACCATTGTGTTGTATAAGTAAATGTCATTGAATTGTATAAGTCAATACCATTTAATAGTATAGGTAATAACCATTGAATTGTATAAGTAAATATCATTTAATTGTATAAGTAAATGCCATTAAATTGTATAAGTAAATACCACTATAAGTAAATACCATTGACTAGTATAAGTAAATACCATTGAATTGTATAAGTAAATACCATTGAATTGTATAAGTAAATGTCATTGAATTGTATAAGTCAATACCATTGAATAGTATAGGTAATAACTATTGAATTGTATAAGTAAATATCATTGCATTGAATAAGTAAATGCCATTGAATTGTATAAGTAAATACCATTGAACTGTATAAGTAAATACCATTGAACTGTATAAGTAAATGCCATTGAATTGTATAAGTATATACCATTGAATTGTATATGTAAATACCATTGAATTGTATTAGTAAATACCAATGAATTGTATAAGTAAATACCACTGAATTATATTAGTAAATACCATTGAATTGTATAGGTATATGAAATTGAATTGTATAAGTCAATACCATTGAGCTGTATCGGTAAATACCATTGAACTGTATAAATAAATGCCATTGAAGGTATAAGTAAATGCCATTGAATTGTATATGTAAATACCATTGAATTGTACAAGTAAATACCATTGAATTGCATGAGTAAATACCATTGAATTGTAAAAGTACATTGAACTGTATAAGTAAATACCATTGAATTGTATAAGTACATATCATTGCATTGTATAAGTAAATGCCATTGAATTGTATAAATAATTACCATTGAATTGTAGAAGTAAATACCATTGAACTGTATAAGTAAATACCATCGAACTGTATCAGTAAATGCCATTGAATTGTATAAGTAAATGTCATTGAATTGTATAAGTAAATACCATTGAATTGTATAAGTACATAACATTGAATTGTATAAGTAAATGCCATTGAATTGTTTAAGTAAATACCATTGAATTGTATCAGTAAATGTCATTGAATTGTATAAGTCAATACCATTGAATAGTATAAGTAATAACCATTGAATTGTATTAGTAAATATCATTGAATTGAATTGGATTTATAGTCGCACCAACAGCTAAGGTCATATGGCGACTTTCCAGGTTTTACTGGTGGAGGAAGACCCCAGGTGCCCCTCCGGGCAATTTGTGTACACGGGCTTGCACCTGGGTAGAACCACCGACGTTCCGCAAGCCAGCTGAATAGCTTCCTCACATAAAGATTCCTAGGCAGCTGAGGGATCGAACCTACAGCGGTGAGGGGCAAGTGATTGCAAGTCAGAGACTTTAACCATTCGGCTACGGACGAAATACCATTAAACTGTATAAGTAAATACCATCGAATTGTATAAGTAAATACCATTGAATTGTATCAGTAAATACCAATGAATTGTATCAGTCAATACCGTTAAATTGTATAAGTAAATGTCATTGAATTGTATAAGTAAAATACCATTGAACTGTATAAGTAAATACCATTGAACTGTATAAATAAATGCCATTGAAGTTTATAAGTCAATGCCATTGAATTGTATAGGTAAATACCATTGAACTGTATAAATAAATGCCATTGAAGTGTATAAGTAAATGCCATTGAATTGTATATGTAAATACCATTGAATTGTATAAGTAAATACCATTGAATTGCATGAGTAAATACCATTGAATTGTAAAAGTACATTGAACTGTATAAGTAAATACCATTGAATTATATAAGTACATATCATTGAATTGTATAAGTAAATGCCATTGAATTGCATCAATAATTACCATTGAATTGTATAAGTAAATACCATTGAATTGTATAAGTAAATGCCATTGAAGTGTATAAGTAAATGCCATTGAATTGTATAAGTAAAAACCATTGAATTGTAAAAGTACATTGAACTGTATAAGTAAATACCATTGAACTGTATAAGTACATAACATTGAATTGTATAATTAAATACCATTGAATTGTATAAGTAAATGCCATTGAACTGTATAAGTAAATAACATTGAACTGTATAAGTAAATACCATCGAATTGTATAAGTAAATACCATTGAATTGTATCAGTAAATACCAATGAATTGTATCAGTCAATACCGTTAAATTGTATAAATAAATGCCATTGAAGTGTATAAGTAAATACCATTGAATTGCATGAGTGAATACCATTGAATTGTAAAAGTACATTGAACTGTATAAGTAAATACCATTGAATTGTATAGGTAAATACCATTGAATTGTATAAGTAAATGCTATTGAATGGTATAAGTAAATGCCATTTAATTGTATAGGTAAATACCATTGAATTGTATAAGTAAATACCATTGAATTGTATAAGTAAATACTATTGAATTGTATAAGTAAATACCATTGAATTGTATAAGTAAATATCATTGAATTGTATAAGTAAATACCATTGAATTGTATAAGTTAATACCATTGAATTGTATAAGTAAATACCATTGAATTGTATAAGTAAATACCATTGAATTGTATAAGTAAATACCATTGAATTGTATAAGTAAATACCATTGAATTGTATAAGTAAATACCATTGAATTGTATAAGTAAATACCATTGAATTGTATAAGTAAATACCATTGAATTGTATAGGTAATTACCATTTAATTGTATAAGTAAATACCATTGAATTGTATAAGTAATTACCATTCAATTGTATAAGTAAATACCATTTGAATAGTATAAGTAAATGTCATTGAATTGTTTAAGTAAAAACCATTGAATTGTATAAGTAAATACCATTGAATTCTTTAAGTAAATACCATTGAATTATATAAGTAAATACCACTATAAGTAAATACCATTGACTTGTATAAGTAAATACTATTGAATTGTATAAGTAAATACCATTGAGTTGTATAAGCAAATACCATTGAATTGTATAGGTAAATACCACTGTATAAGTAAATACCATTGAACTGTATAAGTAAATACCATTGAATTGTATAAGTATATACTATTGCCTTGTATCAGTAAATACCATTGAACTGTATAAGTAAATAAAATTGAATTGTAGAAGTAAATACTAGGTAAATACTATTGAATTCTCTAAGTAATTACCATGGAATTGTATAAGTGAATACCATTGAATTGTATATGTATATGCCATTGAATAGTGTAAGTAATTACCATTGAATAGTATCAGTAAATACCATTGAATTGTATCAGTAAATAACATTGATTTGTATTAGTAATACCATTGAATTGTAAATGTAAATACCATTTAATTGTATTAGTAAATGCCATTGAATTGTATCAGTAAATAGCATTAAATTCCATCAGTAATTACCATAAGTAAATACCATTGAATTTTATAAGTAAATACCATTGAATTGTATTAATAATACCATTGAATTGTTTAAGTAGATGCCATTGAATTGTATCAGTGAATAAATACCATTGAATTTTATCAGTAAATACCATTTAATTGTATAAGTAAACATCAGTAAAAAGCATTGAATTCCATCAGTAATTACCATTGAATTGTATAAGTAGATATCGTTGAACTGTATAAGTAAATACCATTGACTTATATAAGTAAATACCATTGAATTGTATTAGTAATACCATTGAATTGTCTAAGTAAATACGATGGAATTGTATAAGTAAATACTATTGAATTGTATCAGTAAATATCATTGAATTGTGTAAGTAAATACCATTGAATTTTATCAGTACATACCATTGAATTGTATAAGTAAATGCCATTGAATTGTACAAGTCAATACCATTGAATTATATAAGTTAATATCGTTGAATTGTATAAGTAAATACCATTGAACTGTATCAGTATATACCATTGAATTGTATCAGTAAATATCAATGAATTGTATTAGTAAAAACCACTGAATTATATAAGTAAATACCATGGAATTGTTTAAGTAAATACCACTGAATTGTATAAGTTAATACCATTGAATTGTTTAAGTAAATACCCCCGAATTGTATAAGTAAATACCATTGAATTCTTTAAGTAAATACAATTGAATTGTATTTGTAGAAGTAAATTGAGTGGCAGGCAGCGGTCAATACCATTGAGTGGCAGGCAACGGTCAATACCATTGAGTGGCAGTCAGCGGTCAATACCATTGGGTGGCAGGCAGCGATCAATACCACTGAGTGGCAGGAAGCGATCAATACCACTGAGTGGCAGTCAGGGGTCAATACTATTGAGTGGCAGTCAGCGGTCAATACCATTGAGTGGCAGGCAGCGGTCAATACCATTGAGTGACAGGCAGCGGTCAATACCATTGAGTTGCAGTAAGCGGTCAATACCACTGGGTGGCAGGCAGCGGTCAATACCATTGAGTGGCAGGCAGCGGTCAATACCATTAGTTGCAGGCAGCGGTCAATACTATTGAGTGGCAGTCAGCAGTCAATACTATTGGATGGCAGGCAGCGGTCAATACCATTGAGTTGCAGGTCAGAAGTGGGATTGTTTAATTAACTAATTAAGGACAAATAAAGTGACGTAGATGTAAAATAATACGAATTTTAAGCAATTTAAATTATTAAGCTGAATTCATTTAACATTATTTCAAATTTGCATATTGTTAAATAGTTTAAGCTTTTTATTCTAGTTGTGACGCTTGTGAGTGCAATGGATCTGAGATGTTGGTTATGTTGGTTTAATTGCGGAGAACATCACATGGTGGACGTTACGAACCTCAAATGGCCAGTACAGATTTCTTGTCTAGACTAGGGTTCGCGTGAGTAAACATAGATATAAATAACCAGACGTTTGACTGGTTGTAACATGTATGTTATTGCAACTTCTTGACCAGAGCGTAAATGCAAAGATAGTTTAAAACTGTATTTTAATCATAGTCTGTAAGAGTAGGGAACGGTTCCCGGATTCCTATGTATCCTTCCCCTCTCTCTGGGGCGGCTCTAAATAACCTATACTGTGTTGATGAGCCGTTAAACAACATTCAGTTCAATTCAATTAATCATAGTCTGTGTACTGTGATTTCAAGCGTTAGACAGTGGCATTAACTGAGTAAGATACCAGTTTAATACAACCAATTCGAAAGTGTTTGCTTGCATAATCATTCATTTTTATTGTAGAGTTATGCGTGTTTGTAAAAGGTGTGGTATATTGAACCTACTGCTATAATGCGGGCTATGGTGTTACCCTAGTAAAATAGTTCAATATCGCAATTTAAGCTCCATTTACTACCGTTAATATGGATGTCCTTAAAGAGTTAACTGAGTATGGACAATCTCTTGGTTATGAGGGGAATAAGCTGAGAGACGTTATACTATTGAATTGTATGAGTTAAGACCATTGAATTGAATAAGTAAATACCATTGAATAGTATAAGTAATAACCATTGAATAGTATCAGTAAATGCCATTGAAATGTATAAGTAATTACCATTGAATTGTATAAGTAAATACCATTGAATTTTATAAGTAAATGCCATTGAATTGTATAAGTAAATACCATTGAATACTATAAGTAATTACCATTGAATTGTATAAGTAAATACCATTGAATTTTATAAGTAAATGCCATTGAATTGTATAAGTAAATACCATTGAATAGTATAAGTAATTACCATTGAATAGTATCAGTAAATACCATTGAATTGTATAAGTAATTACCATTGAATTGTATAAGTAAATACCATTGAACTATATAAGTAAATACCATTGAATTGTATAAGTAAATGCCATTGAAATGTATAAGTAATTACCATTGAATTGTATAAGTAAATACCATTGAATTGTATAAGTAAATGCCATTGAATTGTATAAGTCAATGCCATTGAATAGTATAAGTAATTACCATTGAATAGTATCAGTAAATACAATTCAACTGTATAAGTACATACCATTGAATAGTATAAGTAAATACCATTGAATTGTATAAGTAATTACTATTGAATTGTATCAGAAAATACCATTGAATTGTATAAGTAAATGTCATTGAGTTGAGTTGCAGGCAGCGGTCAATACCATTGAGTGGCAGTCGACGGTCAATAGCATTGGGTGGCAGGCAGCGATCAATACCATTGGGTGTCAGTAAGCGCTCAATACCATTGGGTGGCAGGCAGCGGTCAATACCACGGTCAGTACCATTGAGTGGCAGTCAGCAATCAATACCATTGAGTGGCAGGCAGCGGCCAATACCATTGAGTGGCATGCAGCGGTCAATACCATTGAGTGGCAGGCAGCGGTCAATACATTGAGTTGCAGGCAGCGGTCAATACCATTGGTTGGCAGGCAGCGGTCAATACCATCGAGTGGCAGTCAGCGATCAATACCATTGGGTGGCAGGCAGCGGTCAATACCATTGAGTGGCAGTCAGCGGTCAATAGCATTGGATGGCAGGCAGCGATCAATACCATTGGGTGGCAATAAGCGGTCAATACCATTGGGTGGCAGGCAGCGATCAATACCACGGTCAATATTATTGAGTGGCAGTCAGCAATCGATACCATTGAGTGGCAGGCAGCGGTCAATAACATTGTGTGGCAGGCAGCGGTCAATAGCATTGAATTGTATAGGTAAATTCCCTTGAATTGGTTAAGTAAATGCCATTGAATAGTAGAAGTAAATACCATTGAATGGTATAGGGAAATGCCATTGAATTGTATAAGTAAATACCATTGAATTGTATAGGTAAATACCATTAAATTGTTCAGGTAAATACCATGGAATTGTATCAGTTAGCACCATTGAATTGTATCAGTAAAAAATTCCATTGAATTATATCAGTAAATCCAATCCAATTGTATAAGTAAATACCATTGAATTGTATAAGTTAATACCATTGAACTGTATAAGTAAATACCATTGAACTCTATAAGTAAATGCCATTGAATTGTGTAAGTAAATATCATTGAATTGCATCGGTTAATTCCATAGAATTGTATAAGTATATACCAGTAATTGTATCAGTCAATACCATTGAATTGTATAAGTAAATGCCATTGAATTGTACCAGTAAATACCATTGAATTGTACAAGTTAATACCATTGAATTGTATAAGTAAATACCAATAGTTGTATCATTAAATACCATTGAATTGTATATGTAAATACCGTTGAATTGTATAAGCAATTATCATTGTGAATACCATTGAATTGTATAAGTAAATATCACTACAAGTAAATCTCATTGAACTGTATAAGTAAATACCATTGAATTGTATCAGCAAATGCCGTTGAACTGTATAAGTAAATACCGCTGAACTGTATAAGTAAATACCATTGAACAGTATCAGCAAATACAGTTGAACTGTATATATAAATTGCATTGACTTGTCTAAGTAAATACCATTGACTTGTATAACTAAATACCATTGACTTGTAAAAGTAAATACCATTGAAATGTATAAATAAATACCATTGAACCGTATAAATAAATACTATTGAACTGCATAAGTAAATACCATTAAATTGTATTAGTAAATGCAATTGAATTGTATAAGTAAATGTCATTTCATTGTATAAGTAAATACCATTGAATTGTATAAGTCAATACCATTGAACCGTATAAGTAAATACCATTGAACCGTATAAGTAAATACCATGGAAACTCTATAGGTAATTACAATTAATACCATTGACTGGTGTATGTAACTACAACTGTATTAGTAAATACCATTGAACAGTATAAGTATATACCATTGAACTGTATATGTAATTACCATTGAACTGTAATAGTCAATACCATTGAATATTATCAGTAAATACCATTGAATTGTATAAGTAAATACCATTGAACAGTATAAGTAAATACCAGTGAAACTCTATAGATAATTTCAATTAATACCATTGACTGGTGTATGTTACTACAACTGTATAAGTAAATACCATTGAACAGTATAAGTATACACCATTGAACTGTATATGTAATTACCATTGAATTGTATCAGTAAATACCATTGAATTGTAAAAGTAAATGCCATTGAATTGTATAAGTAAGTACCATTCAATTGTATAAGTAAATACCACTGTATAAGTAAATACCATTGTTTTGTATAAGAAAATATCATTGAAGTGTATAAGTAAATACCATTGAACTGCATAAGTAGATACAGTTTAACTGTATAAGTAAATACCGTTGAACTGTATAAATAAATACTGTTCAACTGTAAAAGTAAATACCATTGCACTGTTTAAGTAAATACCATTGAACTGTATAAATTAATACCATTGAACTGTAATAAGTAAATGCCATTGAATTGTATAAGTCAATGCCATTGAATAGTATAAGTAATTACAATTGAATAGTATCAGAAAATACAATTCAACTGTATAAGTACATACCATTGAATTGTATAAGTAAATACCATTGAATTGTGTAAGTAATTACTATTGAATTGTATCAGAAAATACCATTGAATTGTATAAGTAAATGTCATTGAATTGAGTTGCAGGCAGCGGTCAATACCATTGAGTGGCAGTCGACGGTCAATAGCATTGGGTGGCAGGCAGCGATCAATACCATTGGGTGTCAGTAAGCGCTCAATACCATTGGGTGGCAGGCAGCGGTCAATACCACGGTCAATACCATTGAGTGGCAGTCAGCAATCAATACCATTGAGTGGCAGGCAGCGGCCAATACCATTGAGTGGCATGCAGCGGTCAATACCATTGAGTGGCAGGCAGCGGTCAATACATTGAGTTGCAGGCAGCGGTCAATACCATTGGTTGGCAGGCAGCGGTCAATACCATCGAGTGGCAGTCAGCGATCAATACCATTGGGTGGAAGGCAGCGGTCAATACCATTGAGTGGCAGTCAGCGGTCAATAGCATTGGATGGCAGGCAGCGATCAATACCATTGGGTGGCAATAAGCGGTCAATACCATTGGGTGGCAGGCAGCGATCAATACCACGGTCAATATTATTGAGTGGCAGTCAGCAATCGATACCATTGAGTGGCAGGCAGCGGTCAATAACATTGTGTGGCAGGCAGCGGTCAATAGCATTGAATTGTATAGGTAAATTCCATTGAATTGGTTAAGTAAATGCCATTGAATAGTAGAAGTAAATACCATTGAATGGTATAAGCAAATGCCATTGAATTGTATAAGTAAATACCATTGAATTGTGTAGGTAAATACCATTAAATTGTTCAGGTAAATACCATGGAATTGTATCAGTTAGCACCATTGAATTGTATCAGTAAATTCCATTGAATTATATCAGTAAATCCAATCCAATTGTATAAGTAAATACCATTGAATTGTATAAGTTAATACCATTGAACTGTATAAGTAAATACAATTGAACTCTATAAGTAAATGCCATTGAATTGTGTAAGTAAATATCATTGAATTGCATCGGTTAATTCCATAGAATTGTATAAGTATATACCAGTAATTGTATCAGTCAATACCATTGAATTGTATAAGTAAATGCCATTGAATTGTACCAGTAAATACCATTGAATTGTACAAGTTAATACCATTGAATTGTATAAGTAAATACCAATAGTTGTATCATTAAATACCATTGAATTGTATATGTAAATACCGTTGAATTGTATAAGCAATTATCATTGTGAATACCATTGAATTGTATAAGTAAATATCACTACAAGTAAATCTCATTGAACTGTATAAGTAAATACCATTGAATTGTATCAGCAAATACCGTTGAACTGTATAAGTAAATACCGCTGAACTGTATAAGTAAATACCATTGAACAGTATCAGCAAATACCGTTGAACTGTATATATAAATTGCATTGACTTGTCTAAGTAAATACCATTGACTTGTATAAGTAAATACCATTGACTTGTAAAAGTAAATACCATTGAAATGTATAAATAAATACCATTGAACCGTATAAATAAATACTATTGAACTGCATAAGTAAATACCATTAAATTGTATTAGTAAATGCAATTGAATTGTATAAGTAAATGTCATTTCATTGTATAAGTAAATACCATTGAATTGTATAAGTCAATACCATTGAACCGTATAAGTAAATACCATTGAACCGTATAAGTAAATACCATGGAAACTCTATAGGTAATTACAATTAATACCATTGACTGGTGTATGTAACTACAACTGTATTAGTAAATACCATTGAACAGTATAAGTATATACCATTGAACTGTATATGTAATTACCATTGAACTGTAATAGTCAATACCATTGAATCGTATCAGTAAATACCATTGAATTGTATAAGTAAATACCATTGAACAGTATAAGTAAATACCAGTGAAACTCTATAGATAATTTCAATTAATACCATTGACTGGTGTATGTTACTACAACTGTATAAGTAAATACCATTGAACAGTATAAGTATACACCATTGAACTGTATATGTAATTACCATTGAATTGTATCAGTAAATACCATTGAATTGTAAAAGTAAATGCCATTGAATTGTATAAGTAAGTACCATTCAATTGTATAAGTAAATACCACTGTATAAGTAAATACCATTGTTTTGTATAAGAAAATATCATTGAAGTGTATAAGTAAATACCATTGAACTGCATAAGTAGATACAGTTTAACTGTATAAGTAAATACCGTTGAACTGTATAAATAAATACTGTTCAACTGTAAAAGTAAATACCATTGCACTGTTTAAGTAAATACCATTGAACTGTATAAATTAATACCATTGAACTGTAATAAGTAAATGCCATTGAATTGTATAAGTCAATGCCATTGAATAGTATAAGTAATTACAATTGAATAGTATCAGTAAATACAATTCAACTGTATAAGTACATACCATTAAATTGTATAAGTAAATACCATTGAATTGTATAAGTAATTACTATTGAATTGTATCAGAAAATACCATTGAATTGTATAAGTAAATGTCATTGAATTGAGTTGCAGGCAGCGGTCAATACCATTGAGTGGCAGTCGACGGTCAATAGCATTGGGTGGCAGACAGCGATCAATACCATTGGGTGTCAGTAAGCGCTCAATACCATTGGGTGGCAGGCAGCGGTCAATACCACGGTCAATACCATTGAGTGGCAGTCAGCAATCAATACCATTGAGTGGCAGGCAGCGGCCAATACCATTGAGTGGCATGCAGCGGTCAATACCATTGAGTGGCAGGCAGCGGTCAATACATTGAGTTGCAGGCAGCGGTCAATACCATTGGTTGGCAGGCAGCGGTCAATACCATCGAGTGGCAGTCAGCGATCAATACCATTGGGTGGCAGGCAGCGGTCAATACCATTGAGTGGCAGTCAGCGGTCAATAGCATTGGATGGCAGGCAGCGATCAATACCATTGGGTGGCAATAAGCGGTCAATACCATTGGGTGGCAGGCAGCGATCAATACCACGGTCAATATTATTGAGTGGCAGTCAGCAATCGATACCATTGAGTGGCAGGCAGCGGTCAATAACATTGTGTGGCAGGCAGCGGTCAATAGCATTGAATTGTATAGGTAAATTCCATTGAATTGGTTAAGTAAATGCCATTGAATAGTAGAAGTAAATACCATTGAATGGTATAAGCAAATGCCATTGAATTGTATAAGTAAATACCATTGAATTGTATAGGTAAATACCATTAAATTGTTCAGGTAAATACCATGGAATTGTATCAGTTAGCACCATTGAATTGTATCAGTAAATTCCATTGAATTATATCAGTAAATCCAATCCAATTGTATAAGTAAATACCATTGAATTGTATAAGTTAATACCATTGAACTGTATAAGTAAATACAATTGAACTCTATAAGTAAATGCCATTGAATTGTGTAAGTAAATATCATTGAATTGCATCGGTTAATTCCATAGAATTGTATAAGTATATACCAGTAATTGTATCAGTCAATACCATTGAATTGTATAAGTAAATGCCATTGAATTGTACCAGTAAATACCATTGAATTGTACAAGTTAATACCATTGAATTGTATAAGTAAATACCAATAGTTGTATCATTAAATACCTTTGAATTGTATATGTAAATACCGTTGAATTGTATAAGCAATTATCATTGTGAATACCATTGAATTGTATAAGTAAATATCACTACAAGTAAATCTCATTGAACTGTATAAGTAAATACCATTGAATTGTATCAGCAAATACCGTTGAACTGTATAAGTAAATACCGCTGAACTGTATAAGTAAATACCATTGAACAGTATCAGCAAATACCGTTGAACTGTATATATAAATTGCATTGACTTGTCTAAGTAAATACCATTGACTTGTATAAGTAAATACCATTGACTTGTAAAAGTAAATACCATTGAAATGTATAAATAAATACCATTGAACCGTATAAATAAATACTATTGAACTGCATAAGTAAATACCATTAAATTGTATTAGTAAATGCAATTGAATTGTATAAGTAAATGTCATTTCATTGTATAAGTAAATACCATTGAATTGTATAAGTCAATACCATTGAACCGTATAAGTAAATACCATTGAACCGTATAAGTAAATACCATGGAAACTCTATAGGTAATTACAATTAATACCATTGACTGGTGTATGTAACTACAACTGTATTAGTAAATACCATTGAACAGTATAAGTATATACCATTGAACTGTATATGTAATTACCATTGAACTGTAATAGTCAATACCATTGAATCGTATCAGTAAATACCATTGAATTGTATAAGTAAATACCATTGAACAGTATAAGTAAATACCAGTGAAACTCTATAGATAATTACAATTAATACCATTGACTGATGTATGTAACTACAACTGTATAAGTAAATACCATTGAACAGTATAAGTATACACCATTGAACTGTATATGTAATTACCATTGAACTGTAAAGCCTAGGTCACACCTACACGTTCTGGCCACACGTTCTGCTACGATCTAAGAGAACGTGGCTACTCGTGAGAGAACGTGAATCGCATCGTAGCTGAACTTGAGTGATCCTGTCAACTCTTGTCAACACGTGGTAGGTCGTGGGGTGAACACGTTCATTTTAAACCGTTCAAAATGGACGTGGCAGAACGTGTGACTTTTAATAGAACGTTTGAATTCGTAGTAGATCGTCGTAACTCTGGGCTCGTCGTAGTGCTTCCGTAGTAAGAACGTGGTGGCAATCGTGCGTGGACGTAGCATATCTTAGTAGAACGCGACAGTAAGGACCAGAACCACACTATTGTACGAAGCGTCATGACTTGGAGGACTCGGACTTCTAGGCACACACCTCACAATTGTCTTTTTCGCCTTTTTAGCAGCGGTTTTTTGTTTGGGTGGCGTGCTCGAATGCAAGATTACAAGTGTGAAACTGAAACAAAGCCCCTATGTATACTCTAGTATTTGAAATTGACAGTATCACGTGATCATGATCGTCTGTGAACGTGGTAGATCTTCTGGGGACGGGTGTGATCGTGTCAGCAACGTGGGAGGTCGTTGTGACACCGTGTCAGGACGTATCAGGACGTACAACAAACGTGACAGAACTTGAATGGTCGGGAGAGTTCGTGGAGTACAACGTAGTACATCGGGGCATGATCTTGACAGAACGTAGCATTGCCGTGGGCACACACGTTCATGAACGTAGTGAGAACCCGGCTAATCGCCAGAGAACCTAGTAGAGTCGTGGCTCATCGTGTGGGATCGGCTGATTCATAGTTTCCCGCCAAACGTCACACGTTCTATTAGAACGGGGATGATCGGTATAGAACGTGGCATAACGTAGCCAAGAACGTGTAGGTGTGACCTGGGCTTAACAGTCAATACCATTGAATTGTATCAGTAAATACCATTGAATTGTAAAAGTAAATGCCATTGAATTGTATCAGTAAATACCATTGAACTCTATAAGTGAATAGCATTGAACTTTATAAGTAAATACCATTGAATTGTATAAGTAAGTACCATTCAATTGTATAAGTAAATACCACTGTATAAGTAAATACCATTGTATTGTATAAGGAAATATCATTGAAGTGTATAAGTAAATACCATTGAACTGCATAAGTAGATACAGTTTAACTGTATAAGTAAATACCGTTGAACTGTATAAATAAATACTGTTGAACTGTAAAAGTAAATACCATTGAACTTTATAAGTAAATACCATTGAACTGTATAGGAAAATACCATTGAACTTTATAAGTAAATACCACTGAATTGTATATGTCAATACCACTGAATTGTATAAGTAAATTCAATTGACTTGTATAAGTAAATGCAACTAAATTGTATCAGTAAATACCATTGACTTGTATAAGTAAATATCGTTGAATTGTATAGGTAAATACCATTGAATTGTATAGGTAAATACCATTGAATTGTTTAGGTAAATACCATGGAAGTGTATCAGTAAGCACCATTTAATTGTATCAGTAAATACCATCGAATTGTATAAGTAAATACCATTAAATTGTATTAGTAAATGCAATTGAATTGTATAAGTAAATGTCATTTCATTGTATAAGTAAATACCATTGAATTGTATAAGTCAATACCATTGAACCGTATAAGTAAATACCATTCAACCGTATAAGTAAATAACATGGAAACTCTATAGGTAATTACAATTAATACCATTGACTGGTGTATGTAACTAAAAACTGTATTAGTAAATACCATTGAACAGTATAAGTATATACCATTGAACTGTATATGTAATTACCATTGAACTGTAATAGTCAATACCATTGAATCGTATCAGTAAATACCATTGAATTGTATAAGTAAATACCATTGAACAGTATAAGTAAATACCAGTGAAACTCTATAGATAATTACAATTAATACCATTGACTGATGTATGTAACTACAACTGTATAAGTAAATACCATTGAACAGTATAAGTATACACCATTGAACTGTATATGTAATTACCATTGAACTGTAACAGTCAATACCATTGAATTGTATCAGTAAATACCATTGAATTGTAAAAGTAAATGCCATTGAATTGTATCAGTAAATACCATTGAACTCTATAAGTGAATAGCATTGAACTTTATGAGTAAATACCATTGAATTGTATAAGTAAGTACCATTCAATTGTATAAGTGGTATAAGTAAATACCATTGTATTGTACAAGGAAATATCATTGAAGTGTATAAGTAAATACCATTGAACTGCATAAGTAGATACAGTTTAACTGTAGAAGTAAATACAGTTGAACTGTATAAATAAATACTGTTGAACTGTAAAAGTAAATACCATTGAACTTTATAAGTAAATAACATTGAACTGTATAGGAAAATACCATTGAACTTTATAAGTAAATACCACTGAATTGTATATGTCAATACCACTGAATTGTATAAGTAAATGCCATTGACTTGTATAAGTAAATGCAACTAAATTGTATCAGTAAATACCATTGACTGGTATAAGTAAATATCGTTGAATTGTATAGGTAAATACCATTGAATTGTATAGGTAAATACCATTGAATTGTTTAGGTAAATACCATGGAATTGTATCAGTAAGCACCATTTAATTGTATCAGTAAATACCATCGAATTGTATAAGTAAATGCCATTGAATTGTATAAGTAAATATCATTGAATTGTATAGGTAAATACCATTAAATTGTTCAGATAAATACCATGGAATTGTATCAGTAAGCACCATTGAATTGTATCAGTAAATTTCATTGAATTATATCAGTAAATACCATCCAATTGTATAAGTAAATACCATTGAATTGTATCAGTTAATACCATTGAACTGTATAAGTAAATACCATTGAACTCTATAAGTAAATGCCATTGAATTGTGTAAGTAAATATCATTGAATTGCATCGGTTAATTCCATTGAATTGTATAAGTATATACATATTATTGTATCAGTCAATACCATTGAATTGTATAAGTAAATGCCATTGAATTGTACCAGTAAATACCATTGAATTGTACAAGTTAATACCATTGAATTGTATAAGTAAATACCAATAGTTGTATCATTAAATACCATTGAATTGTATATGTAAATACCATTGAATTGTATAAGCAATTATCATTGTAAATACCATTGTATTATATAAGTAAACACCACTATAAGTAAATCTCATTGAACTGTATAAGTAAATACCATTGAATTGTATCAGCAAATACCGTTGAACTGTATAAGTAAATACCGCTGAACTGTATAAGTAAATACCATTGAACAGTATCAGCAAATACCGTTGAACTGTATATATAAATAGCATTGACTTGTCTAAGTAAATGCCATTGACTTGTATAAGTAAATAACATTGACTTGTAAAAGTAAATACCATTGAAATGTATAAATAAATACCATTGAACCGTATAAATAAATACTATTGAACTGCATAAGTAAATACCATTAAATTGTATTAGTAAATGCAATTGAATTGTATAAGTAAATGTCATTTCATTGTATAAGTAAATACCATTGAATTGTATAAGTCAATACCATTGAACCGTATAAGTAAATTCCATTGAACCGTATAAGTAAATACCATGGAAACTCTATAGGTAATTACAATTAATACCATTGACTGGTGTATGTAACTCAAAACTGTATTAGTAAATACCATTGAACAGTATAAGTATATACCATTGAACTGTATATGTAATTACCATTGAACTGTAATAGTCAATACCATTGAATCGTATCAGTAAATACCATTGAATTGTATAAGAAAATACCATTGAACAGTATAAGTAAATACCAGTGAAACTCTATAGATAATTACAATTAATACCATTGACTGATGTATGTAAATACAACTGTATAAGTAAATACCATTGAACAGTATAAGTATACACCATTGAACTGTATATGTAATTACCATTGAACTGTAACAGTCAATACCATTGAATTGTATCAGTAAATACCATTGAATTGTAAAAGTAAATGCCATTGAATTGTATCAGTAAATACCATTGAACTCTATAAGTGAATAGCATTGAACTTTATAAGTAAATACCATTGAATTGTATAAGTAAGTACCATTCAATTGTATAAGTAAATACCACTGTATAAGTAAATACCATTGTATTGTATAAGGAAATATCATTGAAGTGTATAAGTAAATACCATTGAACTGCATAAGTAGATACAGTTTAACTGTATAAGTAAATACCGTTGAACTGTATAAATAAATACTGTTGAACTGTAAAAGTAAATACCATTGAACTTTATAAGTAAATACCATTGAACTGTATAGGAAAATACCATTGAACTTTATAAGTAAATACCACTGAATTGTATATGTCAATACCACTGAATTGTATAAGTAAATTCAATTGACTTGTATAAGTAAATGCAACTAAATTGTATCAGTAAATACCATTGACTTGTATAAGTAAATATCGTTGAATTGTATAGGTAAATACCATTGAATTGTATAGGTAAATACCATTGAATTGTTTAGGTAAATACCATGGAAGTGTATCAGTAAGCACCATTTAATTGTATCAGTAAATACCATCGAATTGTATAAGTAAATACCATTAAATTGTATTAGTAAATGCAATTGAATTGTATAAGTAAATGTCATTTCATTGTATAAGTAAATACCATTGAATTGTATAAGTCAATACCATTGAACCGTATAAGTAAATACCATTCAACCGTATAAGTAAATACCATGGAAACTCGATAGGTAATTACAATTAATACCATTGACTGGTGTATGTAACTAAAAACTGTATTAGTAAATACCATTGAACAGTATAAGTATATACCATTGAACTGTATATGTAATTACCATTGAACTGTAATAGTCAATACCATTGAATCGTATCAGTAAATACCATTGAATTGTATAAGTAAATACCATTGAACAGTATAAGTAAATACCAGTGAAACTCTATAGATAATTACAATTAATACCATTGACTGATGTATGTAACTACAACTGTATAAGTAAATACCATTGAACAGTATAAGTATACACCATTGAACTGTATATGTAATTACCATTGAACTGTAACAGTCAATACCATTGAATTGTATCAGTAAATACCATTGAATTGTAAAAGTAAATGCCATTGAATTGTATCAGTAAATACCATTGAACTCTATAAGTGAATAGCATTGAACTTTATGAGTAAATACCATTGAATTGTATAAGTAAGTACCATTCAATTGTATAAGTGGTATAAGTAAATACCATTGTATTGTACAAGGAAATATCATTGAAGTGTATAAGTAAATACCATTGAACTGCATAAGTAGATACAGTTTAACTGTAGAAGTAAATACAGTTGAACTGTATAAATAAATACTGTTGAACTGTAAAAGTAAATACCATTGAACTTTATAAGTAAATAACATTGAACTGTATAGGAAAATACCATTGAACTTTATAAGTAAATACCACTGAATTGTATATGTCAATACCACTGAATTGTATAAGTAAATGCCATTGACTTGTATAAGTAAATGCAACTAAATTGTATCAGTAAATACCATTGACTTGTATAAGTAAATATCGTTGAATTGTATAGGTAAATACCATTGAATTGTATAGGTAAATACCATTGAATTGTTTAGGTAAATACCATGGAATTGTATCAGTAAGCACCATTTAATTGTATCAGTAAATACCATCGAATTGTATAAGTAAATGCCATTGAATTGTATAAGTAAATATCATTGAATTGTATAGGTAAATACCATTAAATTGTTCAGATAAATACCATGGAATTGTATCAGTAAGCACCATTGAATTGTATCAGTAAATTTCATTGAATTATATCAGTAAATACCATCCAATTGTATAAGTAAATACCATTGAATTGTATCAGTTAATACCATTGAACTGTATAAGTAAATACCATTGAACTCTATAAGTAAATGCCATTGAATTGTGTAAGTAAATATCATTGAATTGCATCGGTTAATTCCATTGAATTGTATAAGTATATACATATTATTGTATCAGTCAATACCATTGAATTGTATAAGTAAATGCCATTGAATTGTACCAGTAAATACCATTGAATTGTACAAGTTAATACCATTGAATTGTATAAGTAAATACCAATAGTTGTATCATTAAATACCATTGAATTGTATATGTAAATACCATTGAATTGTATAAGCAATTATCATTGTAAATACCATTGTATTTTATAAGTAAACACCACTATAAGTAAATCTCATTGAACTGTATAAGTAAATACCATTGAATTGTATCAGCAAATACCGTTGAACTGTATAAGTAAATACCGCTGAACTGTATAAGTAAATACCATTGAACAGTATCAGCAAATACCGTTGAACTGTATATATAAATACCATTGACTTGTCTAAGTAAATACGATTGACTTGTATAAGTAAATACCATTGACTTGTAAAAGTAAATACCATTAAAATGTATAAATAAATACCATTGAACCGTATAAGTAAATACTATTGAACTGTATAAGTAAATACCATTAAACTGTATTAGTAAATGCAATTGAATTGTATAAGTAAATGTCATTTCATTGTATAAGTAAATACCATTGGATTGTATAAGTCAATACCATTGAACTGTATAAGTAAATACCATTGAACCGGATAAGTAAATACCTTTGAACCGTATAAGTAAATACCTTTGAACCGTATAAGTAAATACCACTGCATTAGATAAGTAAATACCATTGAACTGTATAAGTAAATACTATTGACAGGTATAAGTAAATATCATTGAACTGTGTAAGTAAATACCATTGAATTGTATCAGTAAATAACATTGATTTGTATTAGTAATACCATTGAATTGTAAATGTAAATACCATTTAATTGTATTAGTAAATGCCATTGAATTGTATCAGTAAATAGCATTAAATTCCATCAGTAATTACCATTGAATTGTATAAGTAGATATCGTTGAACTGTATAAGTAAATACCATTGAATTTTATAAGTAAATACCATTGAATTGTATTAATAATACCATTGAATTGTTTAAGTAGATGCCATTGAATTGTATCAGTGAATAAATACCATTGAATTCTATCAGTAAATACCATTTAATTGTATAAGTAAACATCAGTAAATAGCATTGAATTCCATCAGTAATTACCATTGAATTGTATAAGTAGATATCGTTGAACTGTATAAGTAAATACCATTGACTTATATAAGTAAATACCATTGAATTGTATTAGTAATACCATTGAATTGTCTAAGTAAATACCATGGAATTGTATAAGTAAATACTATTGAATTGTATCAGTAAATATCATTGAATTGTGTAAGTAAATACCATTGAATTTTATCAGTACATACCATTGAATTGTATAAGTAAATGCCATTGAATTGTACAAGTCAATACCATTGAATTATATAAGTTAATATCGTTGAATTGTATAAGTAAATACCATTGAACTGTATCAGTATATACCATTGAATTGTATCAGTAAATATCAATGAATTGTATTAGTAAAAACCACTGAATTATATAAGTAAATACCATATGGAATTGTTTAAGTAAAAACCACTGAATTGTATAAGTTAATACCATTGAATTCTTTAAGTAAATACAATTGAATTGTATTTGTAGAAGTAAATTGAGTGGCAGGCAGCGGTCAATACCATTGAGTGGCAGGCAACGGTCAATACCATTGAGTGGCAGTCAGCGGTCAATACCATTGGGTGGCAGGCAGCGATCAATACCACTGAGTGGCAGGCAGCGGTCAATACCACTGAGTGGCAGTCAGGGGTCAATACTATTGAGTGGCAGTCAGCGGTCAATACCATTGAGTGGCAGGCAGCGGTCAATACCATTGAGTGGCAGGCAGCGGTCAATACCATTGAGTTGCAGTAAGCGGTCAATACCACTGGGTGGCAGGCAGCGGTCAATACCATTGAGTGGCAGGCAGCGGTCAATACCATTGAGTTGCAGGCAGCGGTCAACACTATTGAGTGGCAGTCAGCAGTCAATACTATTGGATGGCAGGCAGCGGTCAATACCATTGAGTTGCAGGTCAGAAGTGGGATTGTTTAATTAACTAATTAAGGACAAATAAAGTGACGTAGATGTAAAATAATACGAATTTTAAGCAATTTAAATTATTAAGCTGAATTCATTTAACATTATTTCAAATTTGCATATTGTTAAATAGTTTAAGCTTTTTATTCTAGTTGTGACGCTTGTGAGTGCAATGGATCTGAGATGTTGGTTATGTTGGCTTAATTGCGGAGAACATCACATGGTAGACGTTACGAACCTCAAATGGCCAGTACAGATTTCTTATCTAGACTAGGGTTCGCGTGAGTAAACATAGATATAAATAACCAGACGTTTGACTGGTTGTAACATGTATGTTATTGCAACTTCTTGACCAGAGCGTAAATGCAAAGATAGTTTAAAACTGTATTTTAATCATAGTCTGTAAGAGTAGGGAACGGTTCCCGGATTCCTATGTATCCTTCCCCTCTCTCTGGGGCGGCTCTAAATAACCTATACTGTGTTGATGAGCCGTTAAACAACATTCAGTTCAATTCAATTAATCATATTCTGTGTACTGTGATTTCAAGCGTTAGACAGTGGCATTAACTGAGTAAGATACCAGTTTAATACAACCAATTCGAAAGTGTTTGCTTGCATAATCATTCATTTTTATTGTAGAGTTATGCGTGTTTGTAAAAGGTGTGGTATATTGAACCTACTGCTATAATGCGGGCTATGGTGTTACCCTAGTAAAATAGTTCAATATCGCAATTTAAGCTCCATTTACTACCGTTAATATGGATGTCCTTAAAGAGTTAACTGAGTATGGACAATCTCTTGGTTATGAGGGGAATAAGCTGAGAGACGTTATACTATTGAATTGTATAAGTTAATACCATTGAATTGAATAAGTAAATACCATTGAATAGTATAAGTAATAACCATTGAATAGTATCAGTAAATGCCATTAAAATGTATAAGTAATTACCATTGAATTGTGTAAGTAAATACCATTGAATTTTATAAGTAAATGCCATTGAATTGTATAAGTAAATACCATTGAATAGTAGAAGTAATTACCATTGAATTGTATAAGTAAATACCATTGAATTTTATAAGTAAATGCCATTGAATTGTATAAGTAAATACCATTGAATAGTATAAGTAATTACCATTGAATAGTATCAGTAAATACCATTGAATTGAATAAGTAAATACCATTGAATAGTATAAGTAATAACCATTGCATAGTATCAGTAAATGCCATTAAAATGTATAAGTAATTACCATTGAATTGTATAAGTAAATACCATTGAATTTTATAAGTAAATGCCATTGAATTGTATAAGTAAATACCATTGAATAGTAGAAGTAATTACCATTGAATTGTATAAGTAAATACCATTGAATTTTATAAGTAAATGCCATTGAATTGTATAAGTAAATACCATTGAATAGTATAAGTAATTACCATTGAATAGTATCAGTAAATACCATTGAATTGTATAAGTAATTACCATTGAATTGTATAAGTAATTACCATTGAATTGTATAAGTAATTACCATTGAATTGTATAAGTAAATACCATTGAACTGTATAAGTAAATACCATTGAATTGTATAAGTAAATGCCATTGAAATGTATAAGTAATTACCATTGAATTGTATAAGTAAATACCATTGAATTGTATAAGTAATTACTATTGAATTGTATCAGAAAATACCATTGAATTGTATAAGTAAATGTCATTGAATTGAGTTGCAGGCAGCGATCAATACCATTGAGTGGCAGTCGACGGTCAATAGCATTGGGTGGCAGGCAGCGATCAATACCATTGGGTGTCAGTAAGCGCTCAATACCATTGGGTGGCAGGCAGCGGTCAATACCACGGTCAATACCATTGAGTGGCAGTCAGCAATCAATACCATTGAGTGGCAGGCAGCGGCCAATACCAATGAGTGGCATGCAGCGGTCAATACCATTGAGTGGCAGGCAGCGGTCAATAGCATTGAATTGTATAGGTAAATTCCATTGAATTGGTTAAGTAAATGCCATTGAATAGTAGAAGTAAATACCATTGAATGGTATAAGCAAATGCCATTGAATTGTAAAAGTAATTACCATTGAATTGTATAAGTAAATGCCATTGAATAGTATAAGTAATTACCATTGAATAGTATCAGTAAATACCATTGAATTGTATAAGTAATTACCATTGAATTGTATAAGTAA
The DNA here is from genome assembly GCA_037043455.1 of Cyrtodaria siliqua. Classification (NCBI taxonomy): domain Eukaryota; kingdom Metazoa; phylum Mollusca; class Bivalvia; order Adapedonta; family Hiatellidae; genus Cyrtodaria; species Cyrtodaria siliqua. The sequence continues at coordinate 115,635 of JAWPHD010002856.1, read as the reverse complement.
ACACCATTAAACTGTATAAGTAATACCATTGAATTGTATAAGTAAATGCCATTGAAATGTATAAGTACATACCATTGAATTGTATAAGTACATAACATTGAATTTTATAAGTAAATGCCATTGAATTGTATAGGTCAATACCATTGAATAGTATAAGTAATTACCATTTAATTGTATATGTAAATACCATTGAATTGTATAAGTAAATACCATTGAATAGCATGAGTAAATACCATTAAATTGTATAAGTAAATGCCATTGAATTGTATAAGTAAATGCCATTGAATTGTATAGGTAAATACCATTCAATTGTATAAGTAAATGCTATTGAATTGTATAAGTAAATGCCATTGAATTGTATAAGTAAATACCATTGAAGTGTAAGTAAATACCATTGAAGTGTATAAGTAAATACCATTGCATTGTATAAGTAAATACCATTGCATTGTATAAGTAAATATCATTGAATTGTATAAGTAAATACCATTCAATTGTATAAGTAAATACCATTGAATAGCATAAGTAAATGCCATTAAATTGTTTAAGTAATTACCATTGAATTGTATAAGTAAATACCATTGAATTCTATAAGTAAATCTAATTGAATTGTATAAGTAAATACCATTGACTTGCATCAGTAAATACCATTAAATTGTATATGTAAATACCATCGAATTGTATAAGCAAATACCACTATAATTAAATACCATTGACTTGTATAAGTACATACCATTGAATTGTATAAGTAAATACCACTATAATTAAATACCATTGACTTGTATAAGTACATACCATTGAATTGTATAAGCAAATACCACTATAATTAAATACCATTGACTTGTATAAGTACATACCATTGAATTGTATAAGCAAATACCACTATAATTAAATACCATTGACTTGTATAAGTACATACCATTGAATTGTATAAGCAAATACCACTATAATTAAATACCATTGACTTGTATAAGTACATACCATTGAATTGTATAAGCAAATACCACTATAATTAAATACCATTGACTTGTATAAGTACATACCACTGTATAAGTAAATACCATTGAACTATATATGTAAATACCATTTAACTGTATAAGTCGATACCATTGAATAATATCAGTAAATATCATTGAACTGTATTAGTAAATACCATTGAATTGTATAAGTATATACTATTGCCTTGTATCAGTAAATACCAATGAACTGTATAAGTAAATAAAATTGACTTGTAGAAGTAAATACTAAGTAAATACTATTGAATTCTCTAAGTAATTACCACTGAAGTGTATAAGTAACTACCATTGAATTGTATAAGTATATGCCATTGAAGTGTATAAGTAAATACCATTGACTAGTGTAAGTAATTACCATTGAATAGTATCAGTAAATACCATTGAATTGTATAAGTAACTACCATTGAATTGTATAAGTATATGCCATTGAAGAGTATAAGTAAATACCATTGACTAGTGTAAGTAATTACCATTGAATAGTATCAGTAAATACCATTGAATTGTATAAGTAATTACCATTGAATTGTATAAGTAAACACCATTGGCTTGTATAAGTAAATACCATTGAATTGTATCAGTAAATACCATTTAACTGTGTAAGTAAATACCATTGAATTGTATAAGTAAATGCCATTGAATTGTATAAGTAAATGCCATTGAATTGTATAAGTAAATACCATTGAATTGTATAAGTCAATACCATTGAATAGTATAGGTAATAACCATTGAATTGTATCAGTAAATATCATTGAATTGTATAAGTAAATGCCCTTGAATTGTATAAGTAAATACCATTGAATTGTATAAGTAAATGTCATTGAATTGTATATGTAAATATCATTGACTTGTATAAATAAATACCATTGAACCGAATAAGTAAATACCATTAAACTGTATAATTAAATACCATTGAACTGTATAAATAAATAAGTAAATACCATTGAATTGTATAAGTAAATAACACTATAAATAAATACCGTTGACTTGTATAATTAAATACCATTGACTTGTATAAGTAAATAACATTGATCTGTATAAGTACATAGCATTGAATTGTATAAGTAAATACCATTGTGTTGTATAAGTAAATGTCATTGAATTGTATAAGTCAATACCATTGAATAGTATAGGTAATAACCATTGAATTGTATCAGTAAATATCATTGAATTGTATAAGTAAATGCCATTGAATTGTATAAGTAAATACCACTATAAGTAAAAAACATTGACTTGTATAAGTCAATACCATTGAATTGTATAAGTAAATACCATTGAATTGTATAAGTAAATGTCATTGAATTGTATAAGTCAATACCATTGAATAGTATAGGTAATAACCATTGAACTGTATCAGTAAATATCATTGAATTGTATAAGTAAATGCCATTGAATTGTATAAGTAAATACCACTATAAGTAAAAAACATTGACTTGTATAAGTAATTACTATTGCATTGTATCAGAAAATACCATTGAATTGTATAAGTAAATGTCATTGAATTGAGTTGCAGGCAGCGGTCAATACCATTGAGTGGCAGTCGGCGGTCAATAGCATTGGGTGGCAGGCAGCGATCAATACCATTGGGTGTCAGTAAGCGCTCAATACCATTGGGTGGCAGGCAGCGGTCAATACCACGGTCAATACCATTGAGTGGCAGTCAGCAATCAATACCATTGAGTGGCAGGCAGCGGCCAATACCATTGAGTGGCATGCAGCGGTCAATACCATTGAGTGGCAGGCAGCGGTCAATACATTGAGTTGCAGGCAGCGGTCAATACCATTGGTTGGCAGGCAGCGGTCAATACCATCGAGTGGCAGTCAGCGATCAATACCATTGGGTGGCAGGCAGCGGTCAATACCATTGAGTGGCAGTCAGCGGTCAATAGCATTGGATGGCAGGCAGCGATCAATACCATTGGGTGGCAATAAGCGGTCAATACCATTGGGTGGCAGGCAGCGATCAATACCACGGTCAATATTATTGAGTGGCAGTCAGCAATCGATACCATTGAGTGGCAGGCAGCGGTCAATACCATTGTGTGGCAGGCAGCGGTCAATAGCATTGAATTGTATAGGTAAATTCCATTGAATTGGTTAAGTAAATGCCATTGAATAGTAGAAGTAAATACCATTGAATGGTATAAGCAAATGCCATTGAATTGTAAAAGTAATTACCATTGAATTGTATAAGTAAATGCCATTGAATAGTATAAGTAATTACCATTGAATAGTATCAGTAAATACCATTGAATTGTATAAGTAATTACCATTGAATTGTATAAGTAAACACCATTAAACTGTATAAGTAATACCATTGAATTGTATAAGTAAATGCCATTGAATTGTATAAGTCAATACCATTGAATAATATAGGTAATAACCATTGAATTGTATCAGTAAATATCATTGAATTGTATAAGTAAATGCCATTGAATTGTATAAGTAAATACCACTATAAGTAAAAAACATTGACTTGTATAAGTAAATACCATTGAATTGTATAAGTAAATACCATTGAATTGTATAAGTAAATGTCATTGAATTGTATAAGTCAATACCATTGAATAGTATAGGTAATAACCATTGAATTGTATCAGTAAATATCATTGCATTGTATAAGTAAATGCCATTGAATTGTATAAGTAAATACCATTGAACTGTATAAGTAAATACCATTGAACTGTATAAGTAAATGCCATTGAATTGTATAAGTATATACCATTGAATTGTATATGTAAATATCATTGAATTGTATTAGTAAATACCAATGAATTGTAAAAGTAAATACCACTGAATTATATTAGTAAATACCATTGAATTGTATAGGTATATGAAATTGAATTGTATAAGTCAATACCATTGAATTGTATAAGTAAATGCCATTGAATTGTATAAGTAAATACCATTGAGCTGTATCAGTAAATACCATTGAACTGTATAAATAAATGCCATTGAAGTGTATAAGTAAATGCCATTGAATTGTATATGTAAATACCATTGAATTGTACAAGTAAATACCATTGAATTGCATGAGTAAATACCATTGAATTGTAAAAGTACATTGAACTGTATAAGTTAATACCATTGAATTGTATAAGTACATATCATTGCATTGTATAAGTAAATGCCATTGAATTGCATAAATAATTACCATTGAATTGTATAAGTAAATACCATTGAACTGTATAAGTAAATACCATTGAACTGTATCAGTAAATGCCATTGAATTGTATAAGTAAATGTCATTGAATTGTATAAGTAAATACCATTGAATTGTATAAGTACATAACATTGAATTGTATAAGTAAATGCCATTGAATTGTTTAAGTAAATACCATTGAATAGTATAAGTAATAACCATTGAATTGTATTAGTAAATATCATTGAATTGAATTGGATTTATAGTCGCACCAACAGCTAAGGTCATATGGCGACTTTCCAGCTTTTACAGGTGGAGGAAGACCCCAGGTGCCCCTCCGGGCAATTTGTGTACACGGGCTTGCACCTTGGTAGAACCACCGACGTTCCGCAAGCCAGCTGAATAGCTTCCTCACATAAAGATTCCTAGGCAGCTGAGGGATCGAACCTACAGCGGTGAGGGGCAAGTGATTGCAAGTCAGAGACTTTAACCATTCGGCCACGGACGAAATACCATTAAACTGTATAAGTAAATACCATCGAATTGTATAAGTAAATACCATTGAATTGTATCAGTAAATACCAATGAATTGTATCAGTCAATACCGTTAAATTGTATAAGTAAATGCCATTGAATTGTATAAGTAAAATACCATTGAACTGTATAAGTAAATACCATTGAACTGTATAAATAAATGCCATTGAAGTTTATAAGTAAATGCTATTGAATTGTATAGGTAAATACCATTGAACTGTATAAATAAATGCCATTGAAGTGTATAAGTAAATGCCATTGAATTGTATATGTAAATACCATTGAATTGTATAAGTAAATACCACTGAATTGTAAAAGTACATTGAACTGTATAAGTAAATACCATTGAATTATATAAGTATATATCATTGAATTGTATAAGTAAATGCCATTGAATTGCATAAATAATTACCATTGAATTGTATAAGTAAATACCATTGAATTGTATAAGTAAATGCCATTGAAGTGTATAAGTAAATGCCATTGAATTGTATAAGTAAAAACCATTGAATTGTAAAAGTACATTGAACTGTATAAGTAAATACCATTGAACTGTATAAGTACATAACATTGAATTGTATAAGTAAATACCATTGAATTGTATAAGTAAATGCCATTGAACTGTATAAGTAAATAACATTGAACTGTATAAGTAAATACCTTCGAATTGTATAAGTAAATACCATTGAATTGTATCAGTAAATACCAATGAATTGTATCAGTCAATACCGTTAAATTGTATAAATAAATGCCATTGAAGTGTATAAGTAAATGCCATTGAATTGTATATGTAAATACCATTGAATTGTATAAGTAAATACCATTGAATTGCATGAGTAAATACCATTGAATTGTAAAAGTACATTGAACTGTATAAGTAAATACCATTGAATTGTATAGGTAAATACCATTGAATTGTATAAGTAAATACCATTGAATTGTATAAGTAAATATTATTGAATTGTATTAGTAAATACCATTGAATTGTATAAGTAAATACCATTGAATTGTATAAGTAAATACCATTCAATTGTATAAGTAAATACCATTGAATTGTATAAGTAAATACCATTGAATTGTATAAGTAAATACCATTGAATTGTATAAGTAAATACCATTGAATTGTATAAGTAATTACCATTCAATTGTATAAGTAAATAACATTGAATTGTATAAGTAAATACCATTGAATTGTATAAGTAAATACCATTGAATTGTATAAGTAAATACCATTGAATTGTATAAGTAATTACCATTCAAGTGTATAAGTAAATAACATTTGAATAGTATAAGTAAATGTCATTGAATTGTTTAAGTAATTACCATTGAATTGTATAAGTAAATACCATTGAATTGTATAATTAATTACCATTCAATTGTATAAGTAAATAACATTGAATTGTATAAGTAAATGCCATTAAATTGTATATGTAAATACCATTGAATTGTATAAGTAAATACCATTGAATTGCATGAGTAAATACCATTGAATTGTAAAAGTACATTGAACTGTATAAGTAAATACCATTGAATTGTATAGGTAAATACCATTGAATTGTATAAGTAAATACCATTGAATTGTATAAGTAAATATTATTGAATTGTATTAGTAAATACCATTGAATTGTATAAGTAAATACCATTGAATTGTATAAGTAAATACCATTCAATTGTATAAGTAAATACCATTGAATTGTATAAGTAAATACCATTGAATTGTATAAGTAAATACCATTGAATTGTATAAGTAAATACCATTGAATTGTATAAGTAAATACCATTGAATTGTATAAGTAATTACCATTCAATTGTATAAGTAAATAACATTTGAATAGTATAAGTAAATGTCATTGAATTGTTTAAGTAATTACCATTGAATTGTATAAGTAAATACCATTGAATTGTATAATTAATTACCATTCAATTGTATAAGTAAATAACATTGAATTGTATAAGTAAATACCATTGAATTGTATAAGTAATTACCATTGAATTGTATAAGTAAATACCATTGAATTCTATAAGTAAATACCATTGAATTGTATAAGTAAATACCACTATAAGTAAATACCATTGACTTGTATAAGTAAATACCATTAAATTGTATGAGTAAATACCATTGAGTTGTATAGGCAAATACCATTGAATTGTAATGGTAAATACCATTGTATAAGTAAATACCATTGAACTGTATAAATAAATGCCATTGAAATGTATAAGTAAATGCCATTGAATTGTATAGGTAAATACCATTGAACTGTATAAGTAAATACCATTGAACTGTATAAGTAAATACCATTGAACTGTATAAATAAATGCCATTGAAGTGTATAAGTAAATGCCATTGAATTGTATATGTAAATACCATTGAATTTTATAAGTAAATATCACTGAATTGCATCAGTAAATAGCATTGAATTGTATAATTGATTGCCATTGAAATGTTTAAGTAAATACCATTGAATTGTATAAGTAAATGTCATTGAATTGTATAAGTCAATACCATTGAATAGTATAAGTAATTACCATTGATTTGTATCAGTCAATACCATTGAATTGTATAAGTAAATGCCATTGAATTGTATAAGTAAATACCATTGAACTGTATAAGTAAATACCATTGAACTGTATAAATAAATGCCATTGAAGCGTATAAGTAAATGCCATTGAATTGTATATGTAAATACCATTGAATTGTATAAGTAAATATCATTGAATTGCATGAGTAAATACCATTGAATTGTAAAAGTACATTGAACTGTATAAGTAAATACCATTGAATTGTATAAGTGCATAACATTGAATTGTATCCATTGAATTGTATAAGTAAATGCCATTGAAGTGTATAAGTAAATACCATTGAATTGTAAAAGTACATTGAACTGTATAAGTAAATACCATTAAATTGTATAAATAAATGCCATTGAATTGTATAAGTAAATAATATTGAATAGTATAAGTAATTACCATTGAATTGTATCAGTAAATACCATTAAATTGTATAAGTAAATGCCGTTGAATTGTATAAGTCAATACCATTGAATTGTATAAGTAAATACCATTGAACTGTATAGGTAAATACCATTGAATTGTATAAGTAAATGCCATTTAATTGTATAAGTAAATACCATTGCATTGTATAAGTAAAAACCATTGAATTGTATAATAATTACCATTGAATTATATAAGTAAATACCACTATAAGTAAATACCATTGAATTGTATAAGAAAATATATTTGCCTTGTATCAGTAAATACCATTGAACTGTATATGTAAATAGCATTGAACTGTCTAAGTAAATACCATTGAATTGTATAAGTAAATACCAATTAAATACCATTAAATTGTATAAGTAAATACCAATGTAGAATTAAATACCATTGAACTGTATAAGTAAATACCATTCAACTGTATATGTAAATACCATTGAACTGTATAAGTATATAACATTGATTGTATTTGTAAATACCATTGAATTGTATAAGTAAATACCATTGAATTGTATAAGTAAATACTAAATAAATATCATTGAATTGTATAAGGAAATGACATTGAATTGTATGAGTAAATACCATTGAATTGTATAAGTAACTACCATTGAACTGTATAAGTAAATACCCTTGAACTCTATAAGTAAATACCATTGAATTGAATATGTAAATGCCATTGAATTGTATAAGTAAATACCATTGGCTTGTATAAGTTAAAACCATTGGCTTGTATAAGTAAATACCATTGGCTTGTATAAGTAAATACCATTGGTTTGTATAAGTAAATACCATTGACTTGTATAAGTAAATACCATTGACTTGTATAAGTAAATACCGTTGACTTGTATACGTAAATACCATTGAACCGTATAAGTAAATACCATTGAACTGTATAATTAAATACCATTGAATGGTATAAGTAAATACCATTGAACTGTATAAGTAAATACCATTGAATTGTATCACTAAATACCATTGACTTGTATAAGTAAATACCATTGACTTGTATAAGTAAATACCATTGAATTGTATAATTAAATATTATTGAACAGTGTAAGTAAATACCATTGAATTGTATCAGTTAATAGCATTGAATTGTATAAGTAAATACCATTGAACTGTATAAGTAAAAACCATTAAACTGTATAAGTAAATACCATTGAACTGTATAAGTAAATACTACTGAATTGTATAAGTAAATACCATTCAACCGTATATGTAAATACCATTGAATAGTATCAGTAAATACCATTGAACCGTATAAGTAAATACCATTGAATTGTATCATTAAATACCATTGAACTGTATAAGTAAATGCCATTGAACTGTATATGCAAATACCATTGAACTGTATAAGTAAATACCATTGAATTATATCAGTAAATACCATTGACTTGTATAAGTTAATACCATTGAACAGTTTAAGTAAATACCATTGAATTGTATCAGTTAATACCGTTGAATTGTATAAATAAATACCATTGAATTGTGTAAATAAATACCATTGAATTGTATAAGTAAATAATATTGAACAGTATAAGTAAATACCATTGAATTGTATCAGTTAATACCATTGAATTGTATAAGTAAATACCATTGAACAGTAAAAGTAAATACCATTGAAATGTATAAGTAAATACCATTGAAATGTATAAGTAAATACCATTGAATTTTATAAGTAAATACCATTGAATTGGATCAGTAAATACCATTAAATGGTATAAGTAAATAGCATTGAATTGTGTAAGTAAATACCATTGAATTGTGTAAGTAAATACCATTGAATTGTAAAAGTATCTACCATTGAATTGTATACTGAAAGGAAAAAGAAACGCAGGATGCGTATTTCCGCTATATATTGTATGTTTAATATGGTACTGCTGATCGAATGGTACAGGGCGACATTAGGCCTGTCATTTTATAAAGAAGGTTTAAACAGCACTGAACACACCAATGGTTACCCCTTTAAAGCTTCATTATCGTCAGAATGCGCATTTGGCTCAAGCAGGTGAGCAAACTTAGGCTTTAAATGTTGCAATCACTTAACATTAAATACAGTACTGAACTGGCTCAATTTTTCAAAGAGGAACTTCAGCATTTATGAATTTCTTGTTACAACGTATACTGTGATTAAAACGTCTACAACATCACAGTTTTGTCCTTTCTCTAACTAACTGCACTTTTTTTTATTTACAAAACATCTTGGGATTTCCTTGGAATATATATGGAATTAAGTGTGCATTATATGCAATGTATAGCGGAAATACGCACCCTGCGTTTCTTTTTCCTTTCAGTATATAACCTACTGCTATAACGCGGGTTATGGTGTTACCCTAGTAAAATAGTTCAATATCGCAATTTAAGCTCTATTTATTACCGTAAATATGGATGTCCTTAAAGAGTTAACTGAGTATGGACAATCTCTTGGTTATGAGGGAAATGAGCTGAGAGACTTTATAAAAGAGCGACAGGCTCAGCAGAGGGAAGACAGATTGGCACAGCGTCTGAAAGAACGCGAAGAACGTGAGTATAAACTTTCTGTATTAGAAGCAAAACGTGAGAAAGAAAGGTTAAAGGTAGAAGCACAAACTGCCTTAGAAGATATCAAATTAGACACTGAGAAAGTCCAGAGGGAAAAAGAAAAAGCACAACTTAAGGTAACAGATAAAAAATGGGCCATAGAAGAAGAGAGTTTAAGGTTAAAACGAATAGAGACATAGTATGCGCTTCAGATGGAAGTGATTGAGAAACAGAAAAAAATTGAAAGGTAAGGTTGACCCGTCTTTAGTACCAAGTTCAGGGGCAGGACCAATGGTTCCTAAAATGCCGTCATTTGAAAAGTCTTAAAGATGATATGGATTATTATCTAGGTAGGTTTGAACGGTATGCGGTAGCGCAACATTGGAAAACGGAGACTTGGGCTATTAATTCGAATGCACTGTTGACAGGTAGAGCCCTATATGTGTATGCTTTACTCCCAGCCGATAAAGCGTTATAATTTGAAACTTTAAAAGTAGGTTGTTATAACAGTTTGAAATGACTGAGGATGGGTTTAGGCACAGATTCAGATCATGCCAACCCGAGTCTGGGGAAACGTTTCAGCAATTTTCGTGAGATTAGATAGCTATTTCAAATGGTGAGTGCAACTTTCAGAAACACCGAACCGATTTGATGTTACGGTACCAGTTTGTGCAGGTATGTAACGGAGACCTTTCAATATTTCTAAAAGAACGCATACCAGATAGTATTGAAATGATGGCTAGATTAGCTGATCAGTATAGAGAAGCCAGGGTGACTAATCTGGGAACAATACTATATCAAGTAATCTCACCTGCACCAGAGGGACAAATTCAGAGACCGGAGAAACGTTGCTATCGATGTGGTAAACTTGGTCATTTAGCAAAAGATTTTCATCCGGGTGATAAATTTATAAAAGAGACTTCGTGTGTATCTCCTGAACGGAAGTCCAGAGATAGATCTCCTAGAAGGAGAGTAAGTTTTGGTCAGTCTAGTCAAAAGAAAAACACATGTGGTAAACATGACGATCCGAAGACAGGTGGAGCTTGTGTATAACACAACGATACGATACATATTCCATGACAAAGAGTCAGTCGGATTTGAGTGCCTCAGTTGGGTATACAAAGAGTTCAGGTTTAAGTATGCCTACAGCTAAAGGGTTAGTAGGTAACGAGGTAGTATGTGTGTTACAGGATACAGGCTGCAATGGAGTCGTGATGCGAAAGAGGTGTGTAAAAGAGAACCAACTCACAGGTGAGAAACCAACTTAGCAGATGTATCAAGGATTGGAGCACCAATTGCAAAGGTAAGTGTAGATACTCCTTACTATACCGGCAAAGTAAAACCTTGGTGCTTAGATAATCCACTCTTTGATTTGAATGTGGGCAATGTAGAAATGCAAGAGAACCAAATGATCCAGATCCACACTGGAATATTATCCAGGCTGTGCAGACCAGACAGCAACAACAAGAAGCAGCTAAAGGTAAGAAATATCAACCGCTGAAAGTACCTACCAGTGATTGGAAAAAAGTAAGGCCCGAAGAAATTAAATCAGCACAGATAGAAGATATGACTCTGATAAAGGTACGTAAGTTAGCAGAAGAAGGACCAAGCGATGATCGAAGGCAAATTATTTCATTAAAAAAGGTTTTATCTATAGAGAGTTTAGACATGTGGCGATAGACAACGGTAAACCCTTTATTCAATTAGTAGTGCCTCAGAAGTATAGGCCGATTGTACTCCATATTGCTCATGAATCCATCATGTCAGGGCATTTAGGAATGAAACGAAGGGCTAGAAAGGTACTGTCACAGTTCTTTTGGCCAGGAGTACAAGCCGATGTCAAGAGATATTGCCATTCTTGTGACAACTATTAGAGGACTGTTCCGAATGGTAAGAATACCAAGGCACCTTTGGGTAAATTGCCACTCATAGATATTCCATTTAAGCATGTGGCAGTTGATTTGATTGGACCTCTCGAACCAAGGACGTCGAGGGGGCAAATATATATACTTACGCGTGTGGACTATGCGACGAGATATCCAGAGGCTATCGCTTTGACGTCCATGGAGACAGAAAGGGTAGCAGAAGCGCTACTTGATATATTTTGTAGGATAGGGGTTCCTCAAGAGATGCTGACATGGGAAGTCAGTTTACCTCAGGATGAATGAAAGAGGTAAGTAGGTTGATTTCGCTTAAGCAACTCACGACAACCCCATACCACCCAATGTACAATGGGTCAGTGGAGAGATTTAATGGTACACTGAAACAGATGCTTAAACGATTATGTGCAGAACACCCTAAGGAAGGGGATAAATATATCAATCCACTGTTATTTGCCTATAGAGCTTATGCATGGAAAGGACCGTTTGTAGTCAAAGAGAAATTAGGAGAAATTGATTACAAAATAGAAGTAGGTCAGAAGATAAAGACGTTCCATGTGAACATCCTTAAGCCATATTTTGAACAAACAGAGCCGGTGGTTAGCAATGTGACCGCGGTACACCTGCTTGGAATGGTAAGTACACCTGTAGTAGATGTGGAACGGGAGGAAGATTTTGTTGAAGAATACTCCGGGAATGGAGTAGTGAGACCACCTTCAAGTGTAAATTTGAAAGGGCCAGGAGATGTACAGCTATGTACGGATCTACCATCAGAACAGGTAGGAGTGTGACAAACCATCTTAAACAGTTTCCAGATGTGTTATCTGATAAACCGGTTTACACAAATTTGGGAGAACACGATATTAAGTTGACAACCGACTCGCCTATTAGGTCTATTAGGTCAAAAGAGTATCCATTGAAATTTCCTATAGCCGAAAAGAGAAAGATGTTAGAAATGGGTGTAAAAGAACGATCAGAAATTTCATATTCATCACCGATAATTGTATAAGTAAATACCATTTAATTGTATAAGCAAATACAATTGAATTGTATAAGTAAATACCATTGAACAGTATAAGTATAGACCATTGAACTGCATATGTAATTACCTGTGAACTGTAATAGTCAATATCATTGAAATGTATCAGTAAATACCATTGAATTGTAAAAGTAAATACCATTGAACTGTATAAATAAATACCGAATTGAACTGTATAAGTAAATACCATTGAACTGTATAAGTAAATACTTTTGAAACTCTATAGTTAATTACAATTAATACCATTGACTGCTGTATGTAACTACAATTGTATAAGTAAATACCATTGAACAGTATAAGTACAGACCATTGAACTGTATATGTAATTACCATTGAACTGTAATAGTCAATACCATTGAACTGTATAAGTAAATACTAGTGAACTGCATAAGTAAATACCATTGAACTATATAAGTAAGTACCATTCAATTGTTTAAGTAAATACAATTGAATAAGTCAATACCATTGAATTGTATAAGTCAATACCACTGAATTGTATAAGAAATTACCACTGAATTGTATAAGTAAATGCCATTGACTTGTTTAAGTTAATGCCATTGGATGTTTTAAGTAAATGCCATTGACTTGTATTAGTTAATCCCATTGAATTGTATAAGTTAATGCCATTGGATGTTTTAAGTATATGCCATTGAATTGTATAAGTAAATGCCATTCATTTATACAAGTAAATGCCATTGAATTGTATATGTAAATGCCATTGAATTGTATATGTAAATGCCATTGAATTGTATAAGTAAATGCCATTGAATTGTATAGGTAAATACCATTGAACCATATAAGTAAATACCATTGAACCGTATAAGTTAATACCCTTGATCCGTATAAGAAAATACCATTGACTTGTATAAGTAAATACCATTAAACTGTATAAATAAATACCATTGAATTGTATAAGTAAATACCATTGAATTGTATAAGTAAATACCATTGACTGGTATAAGTAAATATCATTAACTTTTAAAGTAAATACCATTGACTTGTATAAGTAAACACCATAAATACCAAAATACAATTGGATTTGTAGAAGTAAATACCATTGAACTGTATAAGTAAATACCATTGAACTGTATAAGTAAATACCATTGAACTGTAGCAGTAAATACCATTGAACTGTAGAAGTAAATACCATTGAATAGTATAAGTAAATACCATTAAATTGTATAAGTAAATACCCTTGAATTGTATAAGTAAATACCATTCAATTATATAAGTAATTACCATTGAATTCTATAATTAAATACAACTGTATAAGTAAATACCATTGCACTGTATAAGTAAATACCATTGACTTGTATAAGTAAATAACTGTGAACTGTATCAGTAAATACCATTTAATTGTATAAGTAAATACCATTGAATTGTATAAGTAAATACCATAAATACCATTGACTTGTATAGGTTAATACAATTGTCTTGTACAAAGAAATAACATTGACTTGTAGAAGTAAATACAATTGGACTTAGTAAATACCATTGAACTGTAGAAGTAAATACCATTGAATAGTATAAGTAAATACCATTAAATTGTATAAGTAAATACCATTAAATTGTATAAGTAAATACCATTAAATTGTATAAGTAAATACCCTTGAATTGTATAAGTAAATACCATTCAATTATATAAGTAATTACCATTGAATTGTATAATTAAATACAACTGTATAAGTAAATACCAATGCACTGTATAAGTTAATATCATTGACTTGTATAAGTAAATAACCGTGAACTTTATAAGTAAACTAAATACCACTCTATAAGTAAATACCACTGAACTGTATAAGTGAATACCATTGAATTGTATAAGTAAATACCACTGAATTGTATAACTAAATAACACTCTATAAGTATATACCATTGAACTGTATAAGTAAATTGAGTGGCAGGCAGCGGTCAATACCATTGAGTGGCAGGCAGCGGTCAATGCCACTGAGTGGCAGGCAGCGGTCAATACCATTGAGTGGCAGGCAGCGGTCAATACCATTGAGTGGCAGGGAGCGGTCAATAACATTGAGTGGCAGTCAGCGGTCAATACCATTGAGTGGCAGGCAGCGATCAATACCTTTGAGTGGCAGACAGCGGTCAATATCATTGAGTGGCAGGCATCGGTCAATACCATTGAGTGGCAGGTAGCGGTCAGTATCATTGAGTGACAGGCAGCGGTCAATACCATTGAGTGGCAGGCAGCGCTCAATACCATTTAGTGGCAGGCAGCGCTCAATACCATTTAGTGGCCGGCAGTGGTCAATACCATTAATTGCAGGCAGTTGTCAATACCATTGAGTGGCAGGCAGCGCTCAATACCATTGAGTGGCCGGCAGCGCTCAATACCATTGAAGGGCAGGCAGCGGTCATTACCATTAATTGCAGGCAGCTGTCAATACCATTGATTGGCAGGCAGCGGTCAATACCATTGAGTGGCAGGCAGCGGTCAATACCATTGAGTGGAAGGCAGCGGTCAATACCATTGAGTGGCAGGCAGAGGTTAATACCATTGAGTTGCAGGCACGGACAAATTAAGTGACGTAGATGTGATATAATACGAATTTGAAGCAATCTAAATTATTAAACAGACTTAATTTAACATTATTTCAAAGTTGCATATTGTTTAATAGTTTAAGCTTTATATTGTAGTTGTGACGCTTGTGAGTGCAATGGATCTGAGATGTTGGTAATGTTGGTTTAATTGCGGAGAACATCACATGGTGGACGTTACGAACCTCAGATGGCCATTACAGATTTCTTGTCTAGACTAGGGTTCGCGTGAGTAAACATAGATATAAATCACCAGACGTTTGACTGGCTGTTACATGTATGTATTGCAACTTCTTGACCAGAGTGTAAATGCAAAGATTGTTTTAAACTGTATTTTAATCATAGTCTGTTAGAGTAGGGCACGGTTCCCGGATTCCTATGTATTCTTCCCCTCTCTCTGGGGCGGCCCTAAATAAACTATACTGTGTTGATGAGCCGTTAAACAACATTCAGTTCAATTCAATTAATCATAGTCTGACAACTGTGATTCCCAGCGATAGACAGTGACATTTAGCTGAGTAAGATACCAGTTTAATACAACCAATTCGAAAGTGTTTGCTTGCATAAGCTTTCATTTTTATTGTAGTGTTATTGTAGTGTTATTGTAGTGTTATCCGTGTCTGTAAAAGGTGTGGTATATTGAACCTACTGCTATAACGCGGGTTATGGTGTTACCCTAGTAAAATAGTTCAATATCGCAATTTAAGCTCCATTTACTACCGTAAATATGGATGTTCTTAAAGATTTAACTGAGTATGGAAAATCTCTTGGTTATGAGGGGAATGAGCTGAGACACTTTATACAAGAGCAGCAGGCTCAGCAGAGGGAAGACAGATTGGCACAGGGCCTGAAAGAACGCGAAGAACGTGAGTATAAACTTTCTGTATTAGAAGCAGAACGTGAGAAAGAAAGGTTAAAAGTAGAAGCACAAACTGCCTTAGAAAATATCAAATAGACAGTGAGAAAGTCCAGAGGGAAAGGAAAAAGCAGAACTTAAGGTAACAGAGAAAAAATGGGCCATAGAAGAAGAGAGTTTAAGGTTAAAGCAAATGGAGACAAAGCATGCGCTTCAGATGGAAGTGATTGAAATACAGAAAGAATTGAAAGGTAAGGTTGACCCGTCTTTAGTACCAAGTTCAGGGGCAGGACCAAGGGTTTCTAAAATGCCGTCATTTGAAAAATCTAAAAATGAGATGGATTATTATCTAGGTAGGTTTAAACGGTATGCGGTAGCGCAACATTGGAAACCGGAGTTTTGGGCTACTAATTCGAGTGCACTGTTGACAGGTAGAGCCCTATATGTGTATGCTTTACTCCCAGCCGATAAAGCGTTAGAATTTGAAACTTTAAAAGTAGCGTTGTTAAAACGATTTGAAATGACTGAGGATGGGTTTAGGCACAGATTCAGATCATGCCAACCCGAGTCTGGGGAAACGTTTCAGCAGTTTGTGCAGGTATGTAACGGAGACCTTTCACTATTTCTAAAAGAACGCATACCAGATAGTATTGAAATGATGGCTAGATTAGCTGATCAGTATAGAGAAGCCAGAGTGACTAATGTGGGAACAATACTATATCAAGTAATCTCACCTGCACCAGAGGGACAAGTTCGCAGCACAGAGGTAGGTCTTCCCAACATAAGGGTGGGAGGGCGGGGATATAAACCAATACCCTGAATGACGAGTGAACACTCAAGAACTTGGTAATGTAGCAAAAGATTGTCATCCGGGTGATAAATTTATAAAAGTGGCTTCGTGTGTATCTCCTGAACGGAAGTCCAAAGATAGCTCACCCAGAAGGAGAGTAAGGTTTGGTCATTCTAGTCAAAAGAAAAACACATGTGGTAAACATGACGATCCGAAGACCGGTGGAGCTTGTGTATCATACAACGATACGATACATATTCCATGACGAAGTGTCAGTCGGTTTTGAGTGCCTCGGCTGGGTATACAAAGAGTTCAGGTTTAAGTATGCCTACAGCAAAAGGGTTAGTAGGTAACGAGGTAGTCCGTGTGTTACAGGATACAGGCTGCAATGGAGTCTTGGTGCGAAAGAGGTGTGTACCAGAGAATCAACTCACAGGTGAGCAACCAACTTGTATATTAGCAGATGGACCAATTGCTAAGGTAAGTATAGATACTCCTTACTATACCGGGAAAGCAAAACCTTGGTGCTTAGAAAATCCACTCTTTGATTTGATTGTGGGCAATGTAGAAAATGCAAGAGAACCAAATGATCCAGATCCACACTAGAATATTATCCGGGCTGTGCAGACAAGACAGCAAGCACAGGAAGAAGCTAAAGGTAAGAAATATCAACCGCTGAAAGTACCTACCAGTGATTGGGAAAAAGTAAGTCCCGAAGATATTAAATCAGCACAAATAGAAGATATGACTCTGATAAAGGTACGTACGTTAGCAGAAGAAGGCCCAAGCGTGGGTAGAAAGGCAAATTATTTCAATAAATAAGGTTTTATCTATAGAGTTTAGACATGTGGCGATAGACAACGGTAAACCCTTTATTCCATTAGTAGTGCCTCAGAAGTATAGGCCGATTGTACTCCATATTGCTCATGAACACATCATGTCAGGGAATTTAGGAATAAAACGAACGGCTAGAAAGTTACTTTCACAATTTTATTGGCCAGGAGTACAAGCCGATGTCAAGAGATATTGCCAGTCTTGTGACATCTATCAAAGGACCATTCCGAAAGGTAAGAATACCAAGGCACCTTTGGGCAAATTGCCACTCATAGATATTCCATTTAAGCATGTGGCAGTTTATTTGATTGGACCTCTCCAACCAAGGACGTCGAGCGAGCACAGATATATTCTTACGCTTGTGGACTATGCGACGAGATATCCAGAGTCTATCACATTGCCGTCCATAGAGATAGAAAGGGTAGCAGAAGCGCTACTATATATATTTTTTAGGATAGGGGTTCCTCAAGAGATGCTGACTGACATGGGAAGTCAGTTTATCTCAGGATTAATGAAAGAGGTAAATATGTTGATTTCGCTTAAGCAACTGTCGACAACCCCATACCACCCAATGTGCAATGGGTTAGTGGAGTGATTTAATGGTACATTGAAACAGATGCTTGAACGATTATGTGCAGAACGCCCTAAGGATTGGGATAAATATATCAATCCACTGCTGTTTGCCTAGAGAGCTTATGCATTGGAAAGGACCGTTTGTAGTCAAAGAGAAGGTAGGAGAAATGGATTACAAAATAGAAGAAGGTCAGAAGATAAAGACGTTCCATGTGAACATGTTTATTTTGAACGAACAGAGCCGGTTGTTAGCAATATGACCGCGGTACACCTGCTTGAAATGGTAAGTACAGCTGTATTAGATGTTTAACGGGAGGAAGATTTTGTTGAAGAATACTCCGGGAATGGAGTAGTGAGACCACCTTTGGGAATAGGTTTGGAACGGCCAGGAGATGTACAGATATGTACGGATCTACCATCAGAACAGGTAGGAGTGTGACAAACCTTCTTAAACAGTTTCCAGATGTGTTATCTGATAAACCGGGTTACACAAATTTGGGAGAACACGATATTAAGTTGATAACCGACTCGCCTATTAGATCAAAACAGTATCCAATGCCATTTGCTATGCGTGAATCAGTGATATTCGAGGTGAGAAAGACGATAGAAATGGGTGTAATAGAACGATCAGAAAGTTCATAATCATCACCGATAATTGTATATGTAAATACCATTGAATTGTATGAGTAAACACCATTGAATGGTACGAGTAAACACCATTGAATGGTACGAGTAAACACCATTGAATGGTACGAGTAAATACTATTGAATTGTATGAGTAAATACCATTGAATTGTATGAGTAAATACCATTGAATTGTATGAGTAAATACCATTGAATTGTATGAGTAAATACCATTGAATTGTATGAGTAAATACCATTGAATTGTTTGAGTGAATACCATTTAACTGTATAAGTAAATACCATTGAACCGTATAAGTAAACACCATTGAATTGTATAAGTAAATACCGTTTAATTGTATAAATAAATACCATTGAATTGTATAAGTAAATACCACTGAATTGTATAAGTAAATACCATTGAATTGTATAGGTAAAAACCATTCAATTGTTTAGGTAAATACCATTGAATTGTATCAGTAAATACCAGTGAATTGCATAAGTAAATACCATTGAATTGCATAAGTAAATACCAATGAATTGCATTAGTAAACACCAGCGAATTGCATTAGTAAATACCAGTGAATTGCAAAAGTCCATTGAACCATATAAGTAAATACCATTGCACCGTATAAGTAAATACCATTGAATTGTATAAGTAAATACCATTGAATTGTATAAGTAAATACCATTGAATTGTATGAGTAAATACCATTGAATTGTATGAGTAAATACCATTGAATTGTATGAGTAAATACCATTGAATTGTTTGAGTAAATACCATTTAACTGTATAAGTAAATACCATTGAATGAATGAATGAATGAAATGAATGAATGAATGAATGAATGAAAGTCTTTATTTTAAGAGGGTGACCCAATTAACATTAGCTAATCTTCCTTGGGGCCCTCTGAATAAAACACATATTTATACATACATACAAACACATTAACAATATAATCAGTGATTTAACAAAATAATATCATATAATAATAGAAATCAAAATATATCAGTTCAATGATGGTAAAAGTTAAAGCATTTTCCCTGTAATTAAGATATAAAATAGCAATACACGACACATTCAAATATAGAACATTTAGCATTAGAGATCAAACAGAGGCAGTGGTTTTGAAATTATTTAAACACCAATTTTTTCATTTTTTTTATAGTTAAAATGATTAATCTTTTAAACTTTATTTAAAATTAGAAGTACGAGTATGAAAATTATCCCGACTTTATCCACTTGATAAAATTAGAAGTAAAACTGTTTATTGAACCGTATAAGTAAACACCATTGAATTGTATAAGTAAATACCGTTTAATTGTATAAATAAATACCATTGAATTGTATAAGTAAATACCACTGAATTGTATAAGTAAATACCATTGAATTGTATAGGTAAAAACCATTCAATTGTTTAGGTAAATACCATTGAATTGTATCAGTAAATACCAGTGAATTGCATAAGTAAATACCATTGAATTGCATAAGTAAATACCAATGAATTGCATTAGTAAACACCAGCGAATTGCATTAGTAAATACCAGTGAATTGCAAAAGTCCATTGAACCATATAAGTAAATACCATTGAACCGTATAAGTAAATACCATTGAATTGTATAAGTAAATATCATTCAATTAAAGTAATCAAGTAAATACCACTGTATAAGTTAATACCATTGAACTGTATAAGTATATACCATTGAACTGTATGTGTAATTGCCATTGAACTGTATTAGTAAACACCATTGAATTGTATCAGTAAATACCATTGAATTGTAAAAGTAAACAATAGTCAATATAGTGTTAAACCATTGCCAATACAGTGTTGAACAATTGCCAATGAAGTGTGGAACAATTGTTTATACAGTGTTCAACAATTGTCAATTCACTGTTAAAACAATTGCCAATACAGTGTTATCTTAAACAATTGCCAATACAATGTTATTTTCTTTAGTGTTCAACAATTTCCAATACATTTTAAACCATTGCCAATACAGTGTTAAAACATTGCCAATACAGTGTTAAACCATTGCCAATACAGTGTTAAAACATTGCCAATACAGTGTTAAACAATTGCCAATACAGTTCAACTATTGTCAATACAGGGTCAATATTGTCACTTAGTGGTTGGGCTATCTCAGGAAAGAATCAATGACGGTGAGTGCATTTACATAAGTTTAATGCAACGTTTAAAATATGTTTAATATATATACAATTATCTAAAAAAAACAAGCGAATACACAAATGAACTATGAAAAGAATGTTCTCATGAACGTTTAAGACGTTCTTAGTATTGTTATAAATACTGAATGAATAAGACACTAAAGTGTTGTTAAAGTTCTAACAATGTTGATTTATGATCTAGCGCGATAACTGTGATGCGCGAGAGCTCATGAAGATGATGATGCGCGAATTCAATGGATGATTGTCATCAAATGCCTTCTGTAAGGGTTGATGACGCGATGTAATGATAGTTAACCTCCACTGAGATTGTGAGTGATGTTCCTCCAGTGAGGACTGGTAACGGGCCCACTTTGTGTCCCGGGGGTTGTCGTTAATAAAACCTGGCCATGCTGCGCAGGTACGGGGACCGTCTCCACCGCTCGTAAACGTTAATCGTGGAAGCTTAGCTCCACTCCGGAATATTCAAACCTGGATGGCTTACTCCAAACCCGGATGGCTTATATCCTGGATGGCTTAGGCTGTTATTATAGATACGTTTTAGATGTCGGTTGACAAACATAACAATCTTGCATAATTATCATTACCCAAACAAATCATTATTCAATCAATATATGTAAGCTGTACTAATGATGAGTAGCAATGTACACATTTTCTACAACGCCATGTATACGCCATGTACGTCGCTGTTAATCAATGCCCCTAATACATGTAATATGAACATTATCAAATTACTCATATATTACACTCACTGAGTTATGCATGCCCGCATGTCAACTAATGACCACATTATACAACGCTATGCATACGCGTCGAACATTTATCCTAGTCACTCATCTCATTGTTAACTAATGTTAACAATCGTATATTACAATCACTGAGTTATACGCCAACGTTAACTAATGCACCTATTATCCACTGTTATTAAATTAATATTGTTTTACAATTAATGATCAATTACAATAATTACATCTAATAAAGTAACTTCAAAATCATATGGTAGTCTAAAGTTAATGTTTGAGAAACATCAATGCTAACCGGATGTCGTAACCGCCAAACAAGATGGCGCCGCCCACTGAATACAAATGTACGATCAAATTTAACAAAATAACTACTAACCACATGTTGCCTGTGAATTTTGCCGTCCAGTCTCTGTTCCAACAAAGTACTATCGATCATCCCGGCAAGAGCTAGAAGACAATGGGTTTTATAGCAAACATTACGCCCAAACCATTATTTCCTCCGTTCAGTCCGTGACAAACGTGGCTAAATCGGAAGTATTGAATCTACACGAGAGGCCCCTTATACAATCTTGCCGTTTAATGAAGATATACCTATACGTTTACATGCATTAGCACAAAACTAAACTTATGACACAGCCTCTCTGGTGGCAACTTAAAATGTGCACGCTTTTACGTGTTACATGAATAAATCATGAATATTGTGAAATTGTTTCAACTCGAACAATAGATTTGGGTGTAACCGATAAATTACAAGAACTATGCACGACCAATACGCTCTACCCGTGACATTTTGTGACAAATACAGTGTTATAAATGTCCATACAGCGTTACACAAGTGTCAATACAGTGCTAAACAACTGACAATACAGTGTTCAACAATTGTCTATAGTGTTATTGGCAATACCGTATTAAACAATTGTCAATACAGTGTTAAAGACGTGTCAATACAGTGTTCAACAATTACCAATACAATGTTATTGTCAATACATTGTTTAACAGTTGTCAATACAGTGTTAACCTGTTGTCAATACAGTGTTAAACAACCTTCTATACGGTGTTATGGTCAATACAGTGTTAAACAGTTGTCACATATTAACACATCTAGGAACACTGTTAATACAGTGTTTAACACTACTAATACAGTGTTAAACAACTGTATATACAGTGTTATTGTCAATACAGTGTTAAACAGTTGGCAATACAGTATTAAACTGTTGTCAATACAGTGTTAAACAACCTTCTATACAGTGTTATTGTCAATACAGTGTTAAACAGTTGTCACATATTAACACATCTAGGAACACGTAGAATGGTGGGCAAGGCTTTCCCACTGTTAACACATACATCAGCACATGTAGAATGATTGGGCAAGTCTTTCACACTGCTAACACATACATCAGCACATGTAGAATGATTGGGCAAGACTTTCACACTACTAACATATGTCTAAGAACATGTAGAATCGTGGGAAAAACTTTCACACTGTTAACACATACCCATGATCTAAGAACATGTAGAATGGTGGGGAAAGGCTGTCACACTGTTAATTCACATCTAAGAACAGGCAGAATGGTGGGGCAAGGATTTCACTCGGTTAACATGTATCTAAGATCATGAAGAATGGAGGAAAAGGCTTTCACACTGTTATGTTAACACATATCTAAGAACATGTAGAATGGTGGGAAAGGCTTTCAAAATGTTAACACATATCTAAGAACATGTAGAATTGTTACATGGTTAACACATATCTAAGAACATGTAGAATGGTGGGAAAGGCTTTCACACTGTTAACACATACATAAGAACATGTAGAAAAATGAGCGAGGCCTTCACACTGTTAACACATACCTAAGAACATGTAGAATGGTGGGTAAGGCTTTCACACTGTTAAAACATATCTAGGAACACGTCGAATGGTGGGCAAGGCTTTCACACTGTTAAAAAATACACGGGAACATGTAGAATGATTGGGCAAGTCTTTCACACTGCTAACACATGTCTAAGAACATGTAGAATGGTGGGCAAGACATTCACACGGTTAACACATACATAATAACACATAGAAAAGATGGGCGAGGCTTTCACACTGTTAACACATACCTAAGAACATGTAGAATGGTGGGGCAAGGCTTTCACACTGTTAACACATACCTATGAACATGTAGAAAGGTCGGGCGAGGCCTTCATACTGTTAACTCAAATCTAAGAACATGCAGAATGGTGGGGCAAGGCTTTCACTGGGTTAACATGTATCTAAGAACATGTACAATGGTGGGCAAGGCTTTCATACTGTTAACACATATCTAAGAACATGTAGAATGGTGGGAAAGGCTTTCAAAATGTTAACACATATCTAAGAACATGTAGAATTGTTACATGGTTAACACATATTTAAGAACATGTAGAATGGTGGGCAAGGCTTTCACACTGTTAACACATACATAAGAACATATAAAAAAATGGGCGAGGCTTTCACACTGTTAACAAATACCTAAGAACATGTAGAATGGTGGGTAAGGCTTTCACACTGTTAAAACATATCTAGGAACACGTCGAATGGTGGGCAAGGCTTTCACACTGTTAAAAAATACACAGGAACATGTAGAATGATTGGGCAAGTCTTTCACACTGATAACACATGTCTAAGAACATGTAGAATGGTGGGCAAGACTTTCATACTGTTAACACATACATAAGAACACATAGAAAAGATGGGCGAGGCTTTCACACTGTTAAAACATACCTAAGAACATGCAGAAGGGTGGGTAAGGTTTTACACTGTTTAAAAAGACATAAGAACATGTAGAATGTTTGGGCAAGTCTTTCACACTGCTACCACATGTCTAAGAACATGTAGAATGGTGGGCAAGGCTTTCATACTGTTAACACGTACATAAGAACACATAGAAAAGATGGGCGAGGCTTTCACACTGTTAAAACATAGCTAAGAACATGTAGAATGGTGGGACAAGGCTTTCACACTGTTAACACATACCTATGAACATGTAGAAAGGTCGAGCGAGGCCTTCACACTGTTAACTCAAATCTAAGAACATGCAGAATGGTTGAACAAGGCTTTCACACTGTTAACACATATCTAAGAACACTTAGAATGGTGGGCAAGGCTTTCACACTGTTAACACATACCTAAGATCATGTACAAAGGTTGGGCGAGGCTTTCACACTGTTAACTAATATCTACGAACAGGCAGAATGGTGGGGCAAGGCTTTCACACAGTTAACACATACCTAAGAACATGCAAAATGGTTGAACAGGGCTTTCACACTGTTAACACATGCATAAAAACATGTAGAATGGTGGGGAAGGCTTTTACACTATTTACACATATCTTACGACATGTAGAATGGTAGGCAAGGCTTTCACACTGTTAACACATACCTAAGAACATGCAAAATGGTCGAACAAGGCTTTCTCACGGTTAGCACATATCTAGGAACATGCAGAATTCTGGGCAAGGCTTTCACACTGTACAAAATGTGTGCACATTTACTGAGAGTTTTTAACTGTGTTTGTCGGGGCCTCATTTCCCCTGATTTTTCATAGGAATTTTGGTAGATTTGTGCCAAGCGCATCACTTTTAATCGATGCCTATATCTAATAAATGATTTTTTACTAGAATTATTCTATTGATAAAGAATAAGTTGTTTTGGCGTTCATTTCATCAAAATCCATCAACTATTAAGAAAGTTATGATTTTACAAGCTGTGTATTATGAGTAAAGTTGCCAGTATTTACAAGTGCGGGCCTAATACATGTATAGAGTTCTTATATAGGATATAGAGTTCAAGGTTACGACACTACGTCCAGTCCAAGGAGTCCGAATAACATGACATTTGCATGGATGGCGTGTTCCACCAGGTATCCGTGTAAGGACTATATATGGGTGTCGAAATCATAAGAACTTGTCACCACTGTAGGGATCCGTACACCGGATCTTGGTCAAGACCCCGTTCACTAGTATGGAGTTTTGGTCAGCCATGTTGTAGAAAACGTGCGGATAACAACAGCAAAGGTAGGTTAACCACGTTTTTCTCCTATTTGTGTTCATTTATATGAATAATCAGTATTGCTATATGTTGCGGAAACATTTCCCCGTTCAAATATTACCGTACATTGTTGACATATTACTTTAAATGCTACAATTCGAATCAAAGAAAAACAATTGCCGGTGCTGAAATTCGCCTAAAGTACACTTCAGCAATAAATATCTCATTAATTTTCAAGTTAATGAAAATTTTGAATTGGCAGATTTATTTGTTTTTCCAATATACGTGCATGTTCAAAATTTCAGCATCATTCAACCGCAATAGGCGAGATATGAATCGAAACAACGTGCCCAGCGTAACTAATTCATATAAACAGGTGTTGATTTGTGTACGGAGTCTTGTCCATGTACTGTACGGGGTTTTGTAATGCAAAGATTGATTTCGCTGCTCTGCACTGATGTTATTTACTTATATGTGTAGAATTCGTAGACATTATTTAGGTTCTATATGTCTTATATCATTTTGTATTGTTAAGACGAAAAAATGCAGAAAACCAAAACTTAAAAGGGGTAATTCTTGAGAAAGACTCCGTACTTATTCCAAATAACTCCATGTACTACAAACTAAGTCCAGACGTATATTATTATCTGTTAGAATTGATACAGTTGTCCAATTTAGCTCATTGTGACCACAGTTAACGTCATATATTTTTTTTTGTCATTTACAACACCATTAGTATTATATATAATGTTGATGTGTTGTGTTGTATTATATAGTGGAATGTAACCGCTATGATTGGGTGTAGTTTATAATAATGGCAGCCTCCTTAGTTAGTTTGTCGCGTTGTAAATAAATGAACTTCATGTGTAGAACCCCATATGTAGAACCCGATGTGTAGAATTTGGTATGCACAATATGATATGATATTTTACCACCCCTCACCTACTAATGATGTTGGAACATTGCATAAACATTTTTATTTTCTTTCAATTTTCTTTCGAAGAATTATGTCCAATTTCTTTCTAAGAAAGGACACTGAACCCTGTCACAAAAAAGTCAGATAGATACTTCCAATTGATCTACCTTTCCAAAACGTATTTAAAGAGTGAATTTCAATATGTTTTATGACCTACGAACGGGCAGACAGACGAATGGTTGTCAAAGTATTATTATACGTCCCACAGGCGTTAAAAATCCTTATCGTATTTTTTCAAAAAGTTTGCCTGTCAGGTTAAATTAATTCTATGCCCCATACTGACATTTAAACTATGTCAAACTTTCCTAAGCATGTTAATAGGAAATGTAAAGTTGGTTCTTAAACTACATTGACAACACATGATATAGATAACGGCATGGGTTAATATTAATTATCTATATAGCTCGCATGATTATATCTGTTCAAGGAAATCTACGTTGATTCAGTTCTAATGACACTACATTGACTGTTTACAAACATTCAATGAATGTTTTATGTATTACATGTAATGCAAGTACCATTACAACCATAGTTTCATACAATATATTTAAAGCAAAACTCCGTCCAGTAAAAAGAGAATATTTGCAGTACTCCGTACACAAGTGCCCAAGACCCCGTACACAAACATTAATTTTGTTTCGATTCATATCTCGGTCAATTTCGGATGAATGAAGTTGAACATTTGAACATACACGTATATTGGAAAAACAAATAAATCTGCCAATTCAAATTTTTCATTAACTTGAAAATTAATGAGATATTTATTGCTGAAGGGTACTTTCTGCGAATTTCACCACCGGCAATTGTTTTTCTTTGATCCGAATTGTAGCATTTAAAGTAACATGTCAACAATGTACGGTAATTTTTGAACGGGGAAATGTTTCCGCACCATATAGCAATACTGATTATTCATATAAATGAACAAAAATAGGAGAAAAACGTTGTTATCCGTACGTTTTCTACAACATGGCGGACCAAAACTCCGTACTAGTGAACGGGGTCTTCACCAAGATCCGGTGTACGGATCCCTACAGTGGTCACAGGATCGCAAGCCATTATCCAGGGTAGTTAGTGACCAATACCATAACGGCAAGGGGTAAGTCAAATCTATTTCATTTGTTGTAAATTATTGTCATATTTAATTGTTGTTCTGAAGTAAATATCTGCCGGTAAAAGCCATAGATAGTTAGCAGGATATTATCTTTAATTCTTGTACGTTTTCAAAAGTCAGAATATTTTAGCAAATTATTGTCTGATAAGATTATTGGGGCATATATTTACATTGTTGATAATGCCAGTTGTTCTGTAGATAGTAAATGGAATACGCGATTCAGATTGTATGTACTTTTTCTACGGAGGTTTCTAACTGGCATTACGTTATTGCATAAACGGTTATTGTTTATTGTGCAGTATAAATTTCCCTGAGGTTGGTTTTCATATTTTCGTTATTATTCAATCACTCTGAGGTCGCTGAACCATTATAGCATATAATGTGTTAACGGGAGGTAAAACCAATTATTCATTCAGTTTATGGTTGACTTATTATGTTGTAAGTTTTGCGTTACATCTAGAAATGTGAGATTTCATTGTCGATAAATTACATCTGTAATTGTTTCACAGTTTTGTTTAAGTTTAGCATAATGTCTATTCGAAGAAGGTTTAGAATTCAGGTTTATTCATTCTGAATAAAGATTACTTTGCAATCAGTTATTAGGTATTGGGATACCTTAGTGCTATTATAAAATGCATGTTGTGATAACATTGTAATACTGGGTATATATTTTTTGCCGCATACGCTAGGAGCGTAGATAGAGCATGTAGAGCGTAATGTCGGGAGCGTGGTCTACGTGGTCATAGGTTGGGAACGCGTCATAGGACACGAACGACAGCATTCGCTATTTGGGCGACAGACCAGACGGTAGCCACGGAGACGCTAGGCAAGAGGGCCTGGTTACGTAGATAGCTACGCAGATAACGTCACCGGATGTGGAATACCGGGACTTGGGCCATTGCCGGAAAGGATCGTGCGAGTGAGTGAGCGTCGCGTGTGAATTACGTCATCGGAAGGATGTGTGGTACCGGGACGAATAGCAACCGCTAATGAGGGGATTGCAATATAACGCGGAAATGAAGTATTAGTGCCGGGAACTGTACCGGAAGAACTCAGCTAGATATAGCTTTGAGATATAAAATAGCGTGTGATATAGCAAATACAGATATTCAGTCTGATTAAAACCGAACAGTTTAATGTTTACTTAGAAGAAGTGATTCCACCAAACGTGTAGTGAACTTCAATTTAAAACATGATTTAAAACTTCGATATTTCTACTTTGTCATTTGTATTCATTTGTATATATATTCATCTTTTTGTAAATAAATTTGTAAATTTATATATTCTTGATTCTAATTTGGAGGGTTGTCTCCACTTGGTCAATCTTTTTACGGAAAGGTTGGGCGAGGCTTTCAAACTGTTAACTCATATCTAAGAACAGGCAGATTGGTGGGGCAAGGCTTTCACACTGTTAACACATATCTAAGAACATGTAAAATTGTCACATGGTTAACACATATCTTCGAACATGTAGAATGGCGGGGAAAGGCTGTCAAATTGTTAACACATATCTAAGAACAGGCATAATGGTGGGGAACTTGACTTTCACACTGTTAAAATATATCTAAGAACATGTAGAATGATGGGCAAGGCTTTCACACTGTTAACACATATCTTAGAACAGATAGAATGGTGGGCAAGGTTGTTTTCACACTGTAACACATACATAAGAACATGTAGAATGGTTAATTAAGTCTTTCACACTGCTAACACATATCTAAGAACATGTAGAATGGTGGGCAAGGCTTTCACAATGTTAACACATACCTAAGAACATGAAGATGGGTTGGGCAAGTCTTTCACACTGCTAACACATGTCTAAGAACATGTAGAATAGTGGGCAATACTTTCAAACTGTTAACACATACATACACTGAACAAAATTGCTAAGTATGAACTTATTACAGTATTTCTCAACCCTTTTCAGTACTACGTCACGATAGAATTTCCCTGTCACAGATTTACCACTTGGTACAGGAATTTGAACAGCAAGTCCTTTATCTCTGAAGAAAATGGCATACAAAACTTTCTTCACACTTTGAGTTCGTTTTGCAACAATCGGTCTTTGACTGTGTTTTGTGGCCCATATTTTATTACCAATCTTCCGAACAGGCTCATAGAAATGCACCCAGGTTTCATCTCCTGTGATGACATTTGCTTTACAAACTTCTTTTTACTGTCTTTTGGGAATACTGTCTTTTGGGAATTATTTTAGTAATTATTTTTTAGCCACTTCTACACGTGTCCTCTTCTGCTTAGCTGTAAGCAAGTGCGGAATCCAGCGGGCAGATATCTCCCTAACGTTCATAACCTTCCTCAAAATACGATGTACCGAGGATCGTGAAACCCCTACCATATGTTCCGTCTGTCGCACAGTATATCTCGCATCTTTCTAGATTAGTTCTCTTACCCTGGCCTCTACAGACTTACTCGTCGCAGACTTTGGACGCCCTGATTTTACAGAGTCTTTAACAGCTTCTACACCCACCTAAAAACTGTAGAGTACGATACCCAAGTATCCCCAAATGCATGTGCAAGCTCATCATATATCTGCTTCAGCAGATATTCCAAGTTTTGAGCGAACCTTTATATAGGCTCAGTCTAATTTCTTCACAATTAGCTACTCGTTTTCAAACATATTTACAACAGCGGTCAACGACTGCTTGTGTTGAAATGACTACTTTCCATATATATCGACTGAGTTGGACAATGATACATACATGTATACACAGGTATTGAATAGGGCTACTCGTGCATATAAATCTCGGTGTACAACTCCACGTGATTATCGAGAAAACAATGAAATTCCATTACATTTGAGACACTCCTCGTACACCTGAACATGTAGAATGGTTGGGAAAGTCTTTCACACTGCTAACACATTCGAGGAACACGTAGAATGGTGGGAAAGGCTTTCACACTGTTAACACGTACCGAGGATCGTGAAACCACTACCATACGTTCCTACGAACACATAGACAAGTTGGGCGAGGTTTTCAGACTTAACATATGTCTAACACAATGTAGAATTGTGGGCAAGGCTTTCACACTGTTAACACCTACCTACGAACACATAGACAAGTTGTTAACACATGGACAAGTTGTTAACACATTCGAGGAACATGTAAAATGGTGGGGGAAGGCTTTCACACTGTTAAAACATACATCAGCACATGTAAAATGGTTTGGAAAGTCTTTCACACTACTAACACATATCTAAGAACAGGCAGAATGGTGGGACAAGGCTTTCACACTGTTAACTCATACTTACGAACACATAGCCAAGTTGGGCGAGGCTTTCACACTGTCAACACATGTCTAAGAACATGTGGTATCGTGGGCAAGGCTTTCACACTGTTAACACATGTCTAAGAGCATGTAGAATGATGGGCAAGGATTTCACGCTGTTAGCACATACATCAGAACATGTAGAATGGTTGGGAAAGACTTTCACACTGCTAACACATGTCTAAAAGCATGTAGAATGAGGGGCAAGGCTTTCACACTGTTAACACATACCTAAGAACATGTAGAAAGTTTGTGAGAGTCTTTCCCACAGATAACACATACCTAAGAACATGAGGATGGGTTGGGCAAGTCTTTCACACTGCTAACACATGTCTAAGAACATGTAGAATGGTGGGCTAGTCTTTCACAATGTTAACACCTATGTAAGAACATGTAGAAAGGTTGGGAGAGGCTTTCACACTGTTAACACATGCATTAGAACATGTAGAATAGTGGTCAAGGCTTTCACACTGTTAACACACATATCTAAGAACAAGTAGAATGGTGGGCAAGGCTTTCACTTTGTTAACACATATCTAAGAACATGTAGAATGGTGGGCAAGGCTTTCACCCTGTTAACAGACATAAGAACATGCATAATAGTGGGGAATGCTTTCAAACTGTTAACACTTATGTAAGAACATTTAGAATGGTGGAAAAGGCTTTCACAATGTTAACACATATAAGAACATATAGACAAGTTGACGAGGCTTTCACACTGTTAACACATACCTAAGAACATGCAGAATGGTGGGCAAGGCTTTCACACTGTTAACACATATCTGAGAACATGCAGAATGGTGGGCAAGGCTTTCACACTGTTAACACATACCTAAGAACAGGCAGAATGGTGCGGCAAGGCTTTCACACTTAACACATATCGCGGAACACGTAGAATGATGGGCAAGGCTTTCACACTCACTGTTAACACATAGCAAAGAACATGAAGATGGGTTGGGCAAGTCTTTCACACTGCTAACACATGTCTAAGAACATGTAGAATGGTGGGCAAGGCTTTTACACTGTTAACACATATGTAAGAACATGTAAAAAGGTTGGGAGGGGCATTCCCACTGTTAACACATACACAAGAACATGTAGAAAGGTTGGGAGGGGCTTTCACACTGTTAACACATACATCAGAACATGTAGAATGGTTGGGCAAGTATTTCACACTGCTAACCCATGTCTAAGAACATGTAGAATGATGGACAAGGCTTTCACACTGTTAACACCTGTGTAAGAACATGTAGAAAGGTTGGGAGGGCCTTTCCCATTGTTAACACATACCTAAGAACATGCAGAATGGTGGGCAAGGCATTCACACTGTTAACACATACCTACGAACACATAGAAAAGTTGAGCGAGGCTTTCACTGTTAACACACGTCTAAGAACATGTAGAATCGAGGGCAAGGCTTTCACACTGTTAACACATATCGCGGAACACGTAGAATGATGGGCAAGGCTTTCACACTGTTAACACATACCCACGAACACATAGAATAGTTGAGTGAGGCTTTCATTGTTAACACACGTCTAAGAACATGTAGAATCGTGGGCCAGGCTTTCAAACTGTTAACACCTATGTAAGAACATGTAGAAAGGTTGGGAGGGGCTTTCCCACTGTTAACACATACATAAGAACATGTAGAATGGTGGGCAAGGCTTTCACATTGTTAACACATACCTAATATAAGAACATACAAAATGGTTGAATAGGGATGTTACACTGCTTACACATATCTAAGAACATGTAGAATGGTGAGCAAGGCTCCACACTATTAACACATATCTAAAAACATGTAGAATGGTGGGCAAGGAATTCACACTGTTAACACATACGTAAGAACATGACGAATGGTGGGAAAAGCTTTCACACTGTTAACTCATATCTAAGAACATGTAGAATGGTGGGCAAGGCTTTCACACTGTTAACACATAGCCAAGAACATTAAGATGTGTTGGGCAAGTCTTAATATTGATATTTTTTCTATATTTTCTATTCGAAAGCGTAAATCTAGGTCTCATGGTCTTAGGCGTAATGGTAACATCAAACGTAAATCGCGTGTAATTATTTCTGTCGCTGATTTACATATTATTTTTAAACAGTCTGGAAAGCACTCTATGCTTTTACGGCTTACATCTTTGTCTAATTCTTCACTAAAGTTGATCGACGAGGAAGCCGACAAAATTTTCATTCGTACAGATCCCTTGTATAACACTGCTTCCATAGTTCAAAGCTACACACAACATGTTCTCCGACCCCATATTGACAAGGAGTCTGATCACGTCAGGCATTTTCAAAAACTACTATATATTAATAAAGGTATTGATTTCATTGACATGCCTAGTATTTTTCGGGATACTCGTGTAGTTGATTCTATCCCAAAATATTTCAATATTTCCGAAAGTCCTGTAATTTGTTATAAGTATAAAAAGCCTATTAGAAATATTTTTTTCAACTACAACAAAATAGTTTCTGACCTTAATATAGTACTTAATACTCCTAAGGAATGTGAATGCAACACATCAAAATTTTGCTATGCTCTAGCAGGTCATGTCATCACTGGTAATTTTGATATTGTTGATAAACATATTCGGCATTTGTTTTCGAAAGGTCCTAAATATAGATTACCTTCAACTATTGATTTTAATGCCTGTCGTGCCCAGATCGCCCACTCCATTGAAGATTTTAGTATAAAATGGTGTCGTAGAGAACATGCGGACCCAAACTCGCTTTCTACTTGGAAAAAGTCTATTCTTAAAATTATAGATACACGTATTAACTTTTATAATGCTAACCCCTCTTTACTACCTCCGAGACTTAGGTTTTCCTTTCGTAATCTAAAATCGGGAATTCAGGAATTTCATAATAAATTTGTTTTAGTTCC
Organism: Cyrtodaria siliqua; assembly: GCA_037043455.1. NCBI lineage: Eukaryota > Metazoa > Mollusca > Bivalvia > Adapedonta > Hiatellidae > Cyrtodaria > Cyrtodaria siliqua. The sequence goes on along the minus strand of JAWPHD010002856.1, from coordinate 81,089 downwards.
TGCAGGTAAAGCAGCTAATAATGTAATTATTGTTTGACGCCTACATTACGTCAATGTTTTATCTCTGGAACTCGGCAGCACCCATTCGTATACTCCAGTTAATTCTACTGAGGATGATGTTGTTTCCGCACATATCACTCGGTGCACTACGTTCAAGGCTGGTGTAAGCGATAAGCAAAATAAACTGCCTACCATGTACTGGATTCCTAAATTACATAAAAATCCGTATAAGGCTCGCTTTATTTCTAATTCTAGTGCCTGCACGACAACAAACATCTCCAAACTTTTAACTTCTTGTCTTACTGCCGTTAAAGATCACGTTAAACTATATTGTGATAAAACTTATGAAAACTCTGGGATTAATTTATTTTGGTCTATAAAAAATTCAGGAGACGTTCTTGATACAATTTTCAATAAAGGTCAAGTTTCATCATTAAGTACTTATGACTTCTCTACACTATATACAACCTTACCACATCATCTTATTAAAGACAAGCTAATTTCTCTTATTCAAAAAACATTCGCTAGAGAAAATACTACATTTTTGGCATGTAATAATATTAAAGCGTTTTTCACTAACAGCAGTTTAGACAATTATACTATGTGGACTTGCTATGGAGTGTGTGAAGCACTCATCTTCTTATTAGATAATATTTTCGTCAGGTATGGTACCACCGTTTATAGACAAATTGTTGGTATCCCTATGGCTACGAACTGTGCACCACTTGTCGCAGATTTGTTTTTATTTTGCTATGAAAGGGATTTCATGTTGAGTCTTTCACCAGATACCCAGGCAGATGTTATTGAAGCTTTTAATGACACCTCTCGGTATCTGGATGACATACTGAACATAGACAACCCTTTCTTTCCAATTATGGTTCATAATATTTATCCTAAAGAACTTCGGCTTAATAAAGAAAATATATCTGATAATAACGCATCTTTTCTTGATTTAGATCTCTCGATTGAAAATGGTAAAATAATTAGCAAAATCTATGACAAGAGAGATGATTTTAATTTTGACATTGTTAATTATCCCCACTTGGATGGGGATGTTCCCCGAGCAACTTCTCATGGGGTGTATCTGTCTCAACTTTTTCGTTTTTCTAGAGCTTGTACTCGAGTTGAGGACTTTAATATTCGTAATCTTTGTATAACTAAAAAGTTACTCAATCAGGGTTACCGTTACCATAAACTTCGTAAAACCTTTGCAAAATTATATTATCGTAACCCTGACCTTCTTTGTAAATATAAATGTAATTTAAGGACTCTTCTGCGACAAGGACTATCACAACCTGACTTCTATGGTGATGTGATTTATAAACTTCGTAAGATTCTTGGTCATGATCACTTTCATACTATCTTTGTTAAACTTGTTAAAAAGTTTATCAAAAGAGGTTATGACCCTATCATTTTGCAACGTACTGCATGCTTGGTGGTGGACCCTTTTACAGTTTGCCACTATGCTTTCCTCTTTAATTGTACGATGACCGGACAGGCTATGGACCCTATGATGACGCCTACCTAAAGCCCATTGGGACGGTGGCGTTTGATGTTTGTCCATGTTCTTTCTTGTCGTGCCCTTAATGGTGTATTCTCTTACTGCTCTGGCTTCTGCCAAGTCATTGAGTACCTTCATTGTGGCTTTCTAGGCTATCGTTTTTTTGTATTATATTTACACGAGCATATTTGTGTTTTACTTATATTGCCTATTGATGCTGCCTTGTTGGTTAGAGTTTAGATCATGGCGGGGATTTCTTTATTTACACTGTCCTGTTTTAATGGGATGGCAGTAGGGTAAGTGTGAGGTTTGGTGCACTCTAGAACCGGTTTAAACCCCCAGTGGCCTACTTTGCCACTGACCGTTCCAAGGCGGTAGCCCTATTGTCAACCCTTTTGTGTTTGTGATGTCGTTTGCATTTTTTATTACTTTTGTCTTTTCGTTTGTCTGTTTGCGTGTTTGTTTTTGTGTTTTATGATTGACTGTCGTCCTTGAATGCTGCTTTCCCTGTCCGATATTTTTACCCTTTTTTCACACTGCTAACACATGTCGAAGAACATGTAGAATGGTGGGAAAGGCTTTCACACTGTTAACACCTATGTAAGAACATATAGAAAGGTTGGGAGGGGCTTTTCCATTGTTAACACATACATAAGAACATGTAGAATGGTTGGGCAAGGCTTTCACACTGTTAACTCATATCTAAGAACATGTATAATCGTGGGCAAGGCTTTCACACTGCTAACACCTATGTAAGAACATTAAGAAAGGTTGGGAGAGGTTTTCACACTGTTAACACCTATGTAAGTACATGTAGAAAGGTTGGGAGGGGCTTTCCCACTGTTAACACATACATAAGAACATGTAGAATGGTTGGGCAAGGCATTCACACTTAACAGACATTAGACCATGTAGAAAGGTTGGACGAGACTTTGTCTGTCCATGATCTTTCTTGTCGTGCCCTTAATGGTTTATTCTCTTACTGCTCTGGCTTTTGCAAAGTCATTGAGTACCTTCATTGTGACTTTCTAGGCTATTGTTTTTTTGTATTATATTTACACGAGCATATTTGTGTTTTACTTATATTGCCTATTGATGCTGCCTTGTTGGTTAGAGATTAGATCATGGCGGTGATTTCTTTATTTACACTGTCCTGTTTTAAAGGGATGACAGTAGGGTAAGTGTGAGGTTTGGTGCACCGTAGAACCGGTTTAAACCCCCAGTGGCCTACTTTGCCACTGACCGTTTCAAGGCGGTAGCCCTATTGTCAACCCTTTTTGTGTTTGTGATGTCGTTTGCATTTATTATTGCTTTTGCCTTCTTGTTTGTCTGTCTGCATGTTTGTTTCTGTGTTTTGTGGTTTACTGCCCTCCTTGAATGCTACTTTCCCTGTCCGATCTTTTTATATCTCTTTTCACACTGGTAGCACGTATCTAATAACATGCATAATGGTTGGGAAAGGCTTTCACACTGTTAACACATATATAAGAACATTTAGACAAGTTGAGCACTGCTTTCTCGCTGTTAGCTCATATCTTAGAACAGGCAGAATGGTGGGGGCAAGGCTTTCACACTGTTAACACCTATCTAAGAACTTGTAGAATGGTGGGAAAGGCTTTCATTCTGTTAAAACATATCTAAGAACAGGCAGAATTGTGGTCAAGGCTTTCACACTGTTAAAACATACATAAGAATATGTAGAATCGTTGGGCAAGTCTTTCACATTGTTAACACATAAATAAGAACATGTAGAATGGTGGGCACGGCTTTCACACTGCTAACAGACATAAGAAAATGCAGAATGGTGGGGAAGGCTTTCACACTGTTAAAACATATCTAAGAACATGTAGAAAGCTTGGGAGAGACTTTCACATTGGTGCTAATAACATGCAGAATGGTTGGAAAAGGCTTTCACACTGTTAACTCATATCTGAGCACAGGCAGAATGGTGGGGCAATGCTTTCACTCTGTTAACACATATTTAAGAACATGTCGAATGGTGGGCATGGCTTTCACAATGTTATCACATAACTACGAACATGCAGAATGGTGTGGCAAGGCTGTCAAAATGTTAACATATCACTAGGAACATGTAGAATGGTGGGCAAGGCTGTCACACATTTAACACACATCTATGAACAGGCAGAATTGTTGAACAAGGCTTTCAATGTTAACATATATTTAAGAACATGCGCAATGGTTGAGCTTGCTTTCACACTGTTCACATATCTAAGAACATGTAGAATGGTGGCACATCGTTCACACTGTTAACGCATAACCTAAGAACATATAGAATGGTGGGTAAGTCTTTCACACTGTTAACACATACCTAAGAACATGCAAACTGGTTGAACAAAGATTTCACACTGTTAACACATATCTAAGAACATGTAGAATGGCTGGGCGAGGATGTCACATGGTTAACACATATCTAAGAAGATGTGGAAAGGTAAGGAAGACTTTCACACTGTTCAAACATAACTAAGAACCTGTAGAATGGATGAGCGAGGTTATCACACTGTTACACATATCTAAGAACAAGCATGTAGAATGGGAGGGGGGAGGCAGGGCAAGACATTCACGCTGTTAAGACATATCTAAGAACATGAAGAATGGTGAGCAAGGCTTTCACACGGTTAACACATATCTAAGAACAATCATGTAGAATGGTGGGGCTAGATGTTCACACTGTTAACAAATATTTAAGAACATGTAGAATGGTGGGGCAAGGGCTTAGGCACTGTTAAAACATGCATAAGAACATATAGAATATTGGGGAAGACATTGACACTGTTCAAACATACCTAAGAACAAGTAGAATGGTTTGGCAAGGCTGTGACGTCGTTAACAACTATCAAAGAAGATGTAACACATATATAAGATCATGTATAATGATGAGGCAAGGCTATCATACTATTAACACATATAAAAGAACATGTTAAATGGTGGGGCAAGGCTTTCACACTGATAACACCTATCTAAGAACATGCAGAATGGTGGGGAAAGTCATCACACTATTAACACATATCACGGAACACGTTAAATTTTTGAGTAAGGCTGTGACGCTGTAAACACATAGCAAAGAACATGTAGAATGGTTGGGCAAGGCTTTCACACATTTAGCAATTATCTAAGAACATTTAAAATGGTGGGCAAAGCTATCACGCTGTTAACACAAACCTAAGAACATGTAGAATGGATGAGTGACGATTTCACAAGGTTAGCACATATATAAGAAAATGTAGAATGGTTGGACGAGGCTGTCACACTGTTAACACATATCTAAGAACATGCATAATGGTGTGGAAGACTTTCACACATAGCTAAGAACATTTGGAATGGTTGGTTGAGGCTGACAAACTGTTAAAACGCATCTAAGAACACGTAGAATGGTTGGGCGAGGCTGTCACACGGTTAACACGTATCTAAGAACATGCATAATGGTGGGACAAGGCTTTCACACTGTTAACACATGCATAAGAACATGCAGAATGGTGGGCAATGCTTTCACACTGTTAACACCTATGTAAGTACATGTAGAAGGGTGGGGCAAGGCTTTCACACTGTTAACACATATCTAAGAACATGTAGAATGGTGGGAAAGGCTTTCACACTGTAACAGATATCTAAGAACATTTATAATTGTCACATGGTTAACACATATCTAAGAACATTTAGAATGGTAGGGCAAGGCTGTCGCACTGTTCACACCTATGTAAGAACATGTAGATTGGTACGGCAAGGCTTTCACACTGTTAACACATAGCTAAGAATATGTAGAATAGTGGGCAAGGCTTTCACACTGTTAACACATATTAAGAAACACGTAGAATGGTGGGAAAGGCTTTCACATTGTTAACACATATATCAGAACAATTAAAATGGTTGGTCAATTTTTTCACACTCTTAACACATACATAAGAACATGTAGAATGGTTGGGCAAGGCTTTCACACAACTAACACATATCTAAGAACATGCCGAATGGTTGGCAAGGCTTTCACACTGTTTACACATGCCTAAGAACATGTAGAATCGTGGAGTAAGGCTTCCATACTGTTAACACATATCTAAGAAGATGTAGAATGGTTGAGCAAGGCTTTCACACTGTTAACACATATTTAAGAACATGAAACATGGATGGGCAAGGTTTTCACACTGTTAACACATAACTACGAACATGCCTAATGGTGTGGCAAGGCTGTCGAAATGTTAACATATCACTAGGAACATGTAGAATGGTGGGAAGGCTGTCACACAGCTAACACATATCTAAGAACATGCCGAATGGTTGACAAGGCTTTCACACTGTTTACACATGCCTAAGAACATGTAGAATGGTGGGGGTAAGGCTTCCATACTGATAACACATATCTTAGAAGATGTAGAATGGTTGAGCAAGGCTTTCTCACTGTTAACACATATCTAAGAACATGAAACATGGATGGGCAAGGTTTTCACACTGTTAACACATAGCTACGAACATGCCTAATAGTGTGGCAAGGCAGTCGAAATGTTAACATATCACTAGGAACATGTAGAATGGTGGGGAAGGCTGTCACACATTTAACACATATCTAAGAACAGGCAGAAGTGTTGGACAAGACTTTAAGAGATATCTAAGAACATGTATAATTGTCACATTGTTAACACATATCTAAGAACATGTAGAATGGTGGGCAAGGCTTTCACATAGTTGACACATACCGAAGAACATGCAAAATGGTTGAACACGGCTTTCACACAGTTTATACATATCTAGGAACAAGTAGAATGGTGGGCAACGCTTTCACACTGTTAACACATACATAAGAACATGTAGAATGGTTCGGCAAGTCTTGCACACTGCTAACACATGTCTAAGAACATGTAGAATGGTGAGCAAGGCTTTCACACTGTTAAAAAATACCTAAGAACATATAGACAAGTTTGGCGAGGCTTTCACACTGTAAACACATATCTAAGAATGTCTAGAATGGTGGACAAGGCTTTCACACTGTTAACACATATCTAAGAACATCTAGAAGGGTGGGAAATGCTTTCACACCGTTAACACATATCTATGAACATGTAGAATGGTGGAAAATGCTTTCACACAGTTAGCACATATATATGAACATGTAGAATGGTGGGAAAGGCTTTCACACTGTTAACACATATTTTATGCTGCAAATATGTATAACAATTTGTAGTATAATATCTTTGTTACTTTCATTTTTTTTTTTTTTTTTCAAACTTGGTAAATTAATCTAACAACTTTTAAGTGCAATATGTTTTTGGTAACATATGCTGTCATAAATGTCAACTGTTTCTCAAATTGTAAAAACACCATTGTTAATACCCCATGTAAAATTAACCTTTTGAATAGCAATCAAGTTAGTTTGTAATCTTAATACAAACATATTGAGAATTCAATGTGAAGTAGGAAATGCCAAGCCAACTTGATTGTTTGTTCCTGTATGTGTGAAAGTTACTTTCTATAACATGTGCTATGTTTGTCACCTAACTACTCTCAATTGTGACATGTAATCACATTGTTTATTGTTTGTACATTCATAATTATCAGTCTGTTGTTCATAATAATAATTCAAACACCAAGCCAATGGTGGAATAAGGAAGGAGTTAATGACAGTTAGTAAGGAGTGGATAGTCAATGTTTGGATATACCAAGCAGATTGGAATTAACCGTCAGATTATTGTAACTCGTTTAAATATTTTAAATATATGTTTTGGACAACTTTACCATCAACTTGTGCAACCGTGAATATATTTTGGACTTCTATAAACTGTGTTTTAAGTATGATCTGTGTGCTATTTTAACATCAATAAATATACATAAACATTCTATGAGACTTCTGTGTGAACAAATTTACAATTCCTCTACAACGCCAAGCATATGCATAACTGAGCTTCAATTCCCCGACACAACAACGACTCGTCACACGGTCCGCATCGACGGCACAATAAGTGGTGGAGAATCCGGGTAGCATTTGTTGGTTCCAGGGTGGTCTGCTGTTTCTAAACGTGTTGTTCCTTGTTGATCGGCGATCCATGTTAATGATGGAAATTCACAAGCACAGTAAAAAGTCGCTTATACTATAGTGTTTATTTGAAAGGATGTTTCTCGCCTTCTCCGTTTATTTCTTCTCCGCTTATTTTCTGTCATAAATTGTGTATATAGCTATATTCATATTACTAAAAATGCTGTTTGTTATCTTGCTATGTCAATTGCTTGTATGAATGTAAACTATGTCTCACGGGCCTCTGGCCTATTGATTGATGAATAAAGTCTTCTTTATTTAGGGAACCCGCTTGGCAATTGCTGAGAGGTACGTAAGTTCACGTACCGCTGTGATACTCACCACTTATTATGCGTGCCCAATTGGTGTGAATTCGAAGGTTGAAATAATGGACACGCTGGTTTTCAATGACAACTTCTTTAATAATATAAACACAGTTATAATGTACATCGGTATTCCTAACATACAGTTCTATATCACTGGCTCATACTCCAAGATAATTAAACATCAATAGAAAAGTTACTTATCCGAAATGAATGCACATGAAAGGTAATTCCTTAGTAGGATTTTTCGTTTTCTCGTAATTGTCCAGCATGGTATCAAGTAAAACATTCTTAAGTGGGGCGTAAAGGAATCATAACGCCGTGATGTAGTTTATATACATGGACGAAGAATGGTCTCGAAATATGCGTCTTAACTTTGCAGCAGTAAATATGCTTACATTAATTGTAGATTTGATATGTATCACTTGGTCTGTAAAATTGTTTGTAATTGAAAAATCGGGCCAAGATACATTCATTTTTGGAGAAAGCCAATAACCTTTGATTTCTAGGTCAGAAATAGAAACAGGGGCTTGAATGTCATATTGTGTAGTATAACTTTGGGGACCAAAGTCTTTAAACCAGAGGGGAGTTTTTATGCTGCAAATATTTATAACAATTTGTAGTATAATATCTTTGTTACTTTCATTTTATTTTTATTTTCAAACTTGGTAAATTAATCTAACAACTTTTAAGTACAATATGTTTTTGGTAACATATGCTGTCATAAATGTCAACTGTTTCTCAAATTGAAAAAACACCATTGTTAAAACCCCATGTAAAATTAACCTTTTGAATAGCAATCAAGTTAGTTTGTAATCTTAATACAAACATATTGAGAATTCACTTTGAAGTAGGAAATGCCAAGCCAACTTGATTGTTTGTTCCTGTATGTGTGAAAGTTACTTTCTATAACATGAGCTATGTTTGTCACCTAACTACTCTCAAATGTAACATGTAATCACATTGTTTATTGTTTGTACATTCATAATTATCAGTCTGTTGTTCATAATAATAATTCAAACACCAAGCCAATGGTGTCAAAGCTTTTAAGTGTAGTATTTAAGATGAAAAATGTAATGTTAAAACATAAGGAATAAGGAAGGAGTTAATGACATCATTAAGGAGTGGATAGTCAATGTTTGGATCTACCAAGCAGATTGGAATTAACCGTCAGATTATTGTAACTCGTTTAAATATTTTAAATATGTTTGGGACAACTTTACCATCAACTTGTGCAACAGTGAATATATTTTGGACTTCTATAAACTGTGTTTTAAGTATTATCTGTGTGCTATTTTAACATCAATAAATATACATAAACATTCTATGAGACTTCTGTGTGAACAAATTTACAATTCCTCTACAACGCCAAGCATATGCATAACTGAGCTTCAATTCCCCGACACAACAACGACTCGTCACACGGTCCGCATCGACGGCACAATAAGTGGTGGAGAATCCGGGTAGCATTTGTTGGTTCCAGGGTGGTCTGCTGTTTCTAAACGTGTTGTTCCTTGTTGATCGGCGATCCATGTTAATGATGGAAATTCACAAGCACAGTGAAAAGTCGCTTATACTATAGTGTTTATTTGAAAGGATGTTTCTCGTCTTCTCCGTTTATTTCTTCTCCGCTTATTTTCTGTCATAAATTGTGTATATAGCTATATTCATATTACTAAAAATGCTGTTTGTTATCTTGCTATGTCATTTGCTTGTATGAATGTAAACTATGTCTCACGGGCCTCTGGCCTATTGATTGATGAATAAAGTCTTCTTTATTTAGGGAACCCGCTTGGCAATTGCTGAGAGGTACGTAAGTTCACGTACCGCTGTGATACCCACCAGTTATTATGCGTGCCCAATTGGTGTGAATTCGAAGGTTGAATAATGGACACAGTGGTTTTCAATGACAACTTCTTTAATAATATAAACACAGTTATAATGTACATCGGTATTCCTAACATACAGTTCTTTATCACTGGCTCATACTCCAAGATAATTAAACATCAATAGAAAAGTTACTTATCCGAAATGAATGCACATGAAAGGTAATTCCTTAGTAGGATTTTTCGTTTTCTCGTAATTGTCCAGCATGGTATCAAGTAAAACATTCTTAAGTGGGGCGTAAAGGAATCATAACGCCGTGATGTAGTTTATATACATGGACGAAGAATGGTCTCGAAATATGCGTCTTAACTTTGCAGCAGTAAATATGCTTACATTAATTGTAGATTTGATATGTATCACTTGGTCTGTAAAAGTGTTTGTAATTGAAAAATCGGGCCAAGATACATTCATTTTTGGAGAAAGCCAATAACCTTTGATTTCTAGGTCAGAAATAGAAACAGGGGCTTGAATGTCATAATGTGTAGTATAACTTTGGGGACCAAAGTCTTCAAACTAGAGGGGAGTTTTTATGCTGCAAATATTTATAACAATTTGTAGTATAATATCTTTGTTACTTTCATTTTATTTTTATTTTCAAACTTGGTAAATTAATCTAACAACTTTTAAGTGCAATATGTTTTTGGTAACATATGCTGTCATAAATGTCAACTGTTTCTCAAATTGTAAAAACACCATTGTTAAAACCCCATGTAAAATTAACCTTTTGAATAGCAATCAAGTTAGTTTGTAATCTTAATACAAACATATTGAGAATTCACTTTCAAGTAGGAAATGCCAAGCCAACTTAATTGTTTGTTCATGTATGTGTGAAAGTTACTTTCTATAACATGTGCTATGTTTATCTTACTCTCAGTTGTAACATGCAATCACATTGTTTATTGTTTGTACATTCATAATTATCAGTCTGTTGTTCATAATAATAATTCAAACACCAAGCCAATGGTGTCAAAGCTTTTAAGTGTATTTAAGATGAAAAATGTAATGTTAAAAACATAAGGAATAAGGAAGGAGTTAATGACAGTTAGTAAGGAGTGGATAGTCAATGTTTGGATCTACCAAGCAGATTGGAATTATCCGTCAGATTATTGCAACTCGTTTAAATATTTTAAATATATGTTTGGGACAACTTTACCATCAACTTGTGCAACAGTGAATATATTTTGGACTTCTATAGAATGGTGGAGCAAGGTTGTCACACTGTAAACACATATCTAAGAACATGAAGAATGGTGGGGCAAAGCGTTCACACTGTTAACACCTGCCTCAGAACAGGTAGAATGGTTGTGCAATTTCACACTGTTGACAAATATCTAAAAAGATGCAGAATGGTTGGGCAAGGTTACACTGTTAACATGAAAGAACAATGTGTAAGAAGCATCCATCGTCCTACAGTTATTTATAACAACGTTTAAGTAACATCCATCTTTATACATTAACAACGTTTAGGTAACATCCATCTTTATACATTCAAAACGTGTAAGTAGCATCCATCTTCCTTCAATAACAACAATCAGGTAACATCCATCTTTCTACAATAACAATGTTTTAGTTACTTCCATCTTTATACATTAACAGCATGTAAGTAACCTTCATCTTCCTACAATAACAATATTTATGTAACACTCATCTTCCTACAATAATGACGTTTAGGTAACATCCATCTTAATACATTGATGGTAACATCTATCTTTATACATTAACAAAGTTTAGGTGACATCCATCTTCCTACATTAACAACGTTTAGGTAACATCCATCTGTATGCAATAACAATGTGTAAGAAGCATCCATCTTCCTACAATAACAACATTTAGGTGACATCCATCAGCCTGCAAAAACAATGTTTAGGTAATATCCATCGTTATACAATAACAACCTGTAAGAAGCATACATCTTGTTTAGGTAACATACATCGTCCTACATTAACAACGATAAGGTAACATCCATCTTTATAAATTAACAATATGTAAGTAGCATCCATCTTCCTATATTAACAACGTTTAGATAACATCCATCTTAATACATTGATGGTAACATCTATCTTTATACATTAACAAAGTTTAGGTGACATCCATCTTCCTACATTAACAACGTTTAGGTAACATCCATCTGTATGAAATAACAATGTGTAAGAAGCATCCATCTTCCTACAATAACAACATTTAGGTGACATCCATCTGCCTGCAAAAACAATGTTTAGGTAATATCCATCTTTATACAATAACAACCTGTAAGAAGCATACATCTTGTTTAGGTAACATACATCTTCCTACATTAACAACGATAAGGTAACATCCATCTTTATAAATTAACAATATGTAAGTAGCATCCATCTTCCTATATTAACAACGTTTAGATAACATCCATCTTAATACAATAACAACATGTAAGAAGCATCCATCTTCCGACAATAACAATGTTTAGATAACACCCATCTTCCTACATTAACAATGTTTTGGTACCATCCATCTTTATACATTAACAACGTCTTCATACAATAACGTTCAACGTTTAGTTAACATCCATCTTCCTACATTAACAATGTTCAAAGTATTATCAAACCAATGCCTGCACTGTTGATGACAATGTGATCAAACTTAAAGCTGATTTTTTAATTTGCAATTCCAGAATAAACTCTAGGTCAAGTCCACCTCTCTACATTAACACAGATTAGGTAACATCAATCTTTATATGTTTGCAACGTATAAGTAACATCGATCTTTCTACATTAACAACGTTTACGTTACATCACTTTTTTCTACATTGACAACGTGTAAGTAGCATCCATCTATATATGAGAACACTGTTTAAGTAACATCTATCTTTCTACGTGAATAACGTGGAAGTCACATCCATCTTCCTATATTAAAAACATTTAAGTAACATCAATCTGAAGACATAAACATTTTTTTAGTAACATCCATCTTTATACATTAACAACGTTTGTGTAACACTCATCTTCCCTACATTAACAATGTTTCATAAGCAATACACCTTGCACATTTGCAAATAGCAATTATCAAAGTATTATTAAATCAATTCCCGCACTGTACATGACACGGTGATTAATCTTAAAACTGATTTTTAAATTTGCAATTCCAGAACAAACAGAAGTTAGCATTTCCTGATATGCAAGAGCATGATACAATAACAATGTTTAAGTAACATCAATCTTAAAACATTAACAAAGTTTGAGTAACATCATACTTCCTGCATTAATAAAGGTTCATCAACAATGTTTAGGATACATCCAACATTATAATACATTGGCAACTAATAATGTTCAAAGTAATATCAAATAAATGCCTCCACTGTTGATGACAATGTGATCAAACTTACAGCTGATTTTTTAATTTTCAATTCCAGAATAAACTCTAGATCAAGTCCATCTCTCTACATTAACAAAGATTAGGTAACTTCAATTGTTATATGTTTGCAACGTATAAGTAACATCCATCTTTCTACATTGACAACGTTTAAGTTACATCACTTTTCCTACAATAACAACGTTTCAGTAGCATCCATCTGTATATGTGAACAACATTTAAGTAACATTATCTTTCTACATGAATAACGGGGAAATCACATACATCTTTCTACATTAAACACATTTAAGTAACACCCCTTCCTCTGAAGACGTACACAATGTTTTAGAGTAACTTCTATCGTTATACATTAACAACGTGTATGTAGCCTCCATCTCCCTACAATAACAACGTTTTTCCTAAAATGACAACGTGTAGGTACCATCCATCTTAATGCATTACAACATTTAGGTAACATCCATCTCTATACATTAACAAAGTTTAGGTGACATCCACCTTCCTACATTAACAACGTGAAGGTAACATCCATCTTTATACAAGGCTTTCACACTGCTAACACATACCTAACAACATGTATAATGGTGGGCAATGCTGTCACACTGTTAACACATACCTAACAACTTGTAGAATGATCGGGTAAGGCTTCCACATTGTAAACACATATCTAAGAACATGTAGAAAGGTTGGGTGAGGCTGTCACACTGTTAACACACATCTATGAACATGCAGAATGGCTGGGCGAGGATGTCACAAGGCTAGCACATATCTAAGATGTCACACTGTAAACACATACCTTAGAACATGTATAAATGGTCGGGCAAGCATGTAACGCTGTTAACACATAGCAAAGAAACGTACGATGAAATAAGTTTAGTAATAGATATGTCTTTGAAAAATAAAACATCAGCTGGAATTGACACTCTTTTAGCTGAAGTCTTTCAATTGTCAAAAACTATTTTTTTACCATTTATTGTTATGCTTTTTAACAAAATATTTTTGAATAGAGAGTACCCGAAATCATGGGATGAAGGAATAATTATACCTCTATTCAAAAATAAGGGGGGATATTGACTCTACAAACAATTATAGAGGAATAACACTTATAAATATGCTGTCAAATATATTTTTACAAGTTTTATTAAACTGCATAAAAAAGTGGTCAGAATTGCATGATAAAATTAACGATAACCAATTTGGATTTCAAAAAGCTAAATCTACAGTAGATACTATTTTTATTTTTTTATTCAATAATTGCAAAGGTTTTTAATACAAAAGGAAAAACAGCTTTATTCTGCTTTTATAGACTTCGAAAAAGCTTTTGAAACCGTCGATAGGTATTTATTGTGGCATAAACTTACTCAAGAAAATGTAAGCCCGAGAATGTTGAAAACACTACAGTCAATATATTCTTCGGTCAAATGTTCTATCAAATATAAAAATACTATATCTGAACTTTTCGTTTCAAATAACGGTTTAAAAAAAAGGGGACCCATTGTCTCCGATAATGTTCATGTTTTTCATTAATGATCTATCTAATAGTATCAACACAGATAGCAGTGATATATTTAGTATAGACGAACTAAAGGTATTCATTTTATTATATGCAGACGATTCAGTGATCTTTTCTCAATCGGTAGAATCTTTACAGAGTATGTTAAATGACCTGCAAAATTATTGTAATGTTTTGGGACTTAAAATTAACACAAGTAAGACAAAAATAATGATCTTTGAAAATGGCAGACCCTCAAATCCTTCATTTGTTTTGAATGGAATTCAGTTAGAAATAGTTTCATTTAAATATTTAGGAGTGGAATTTTTCAAAAACGGTAACTTGGCAAGAACCCAACATAATTTAGCTCAGCATGCGTCATACGCATGACATAAATTATATAATGTATTTAATCAAATAACAATCCCAATCAATGAGAAGTGTACATTATTTGACTGTCTTGTTGGGTCTATTAAATTATGCATGTGAAGTGTGGGGTTTCCATGAAGCTCCTAACATAGAAATTGTTCATAATACATTTTGCAGAAACATCTTATGTGTCAGAAAATCGACAAATTAAGAAGGTTTCTACGGTGAGCTAGGTCGTTACCCTTTAAAAATATACAGGAAACTGAAAATGCTTAAATACTGGGTTAAAGTGCTTACCAAACGCGATTCGTTGGTAGCATTTTTAACTAAATCAAGGGCCATAACTCCGCTGTTACTGGTTCGATCTGACTGTTTGTCGAACTTGTCCGAGCTTTCATTGATATTAACAACCTGTTAAAGTTTGGTAAAGATCGGATGAAAATTGAAGGCCCTACCGTCGTTAACGACGGACGACGGACGGACGACAGACGACGGACGGACGACGGACAACTCGCCATCCCATAAGCCCTTGGCCAGTAGAGCTAAAACTTGCCTATACTACACTATCATATACACCTAATTCCACGTAATATTCCAGAAATATCTCATCGTGTTTTGTACAAAAAGGGCTACAACAGAAAGGACAACTCTGTCATGTAGTAAACATTTTTATCAATGTATACTTTGATACACGAAATTCATAAATGTTGAAGTTTCGCTTGAAATAATGTTAAGATATTGCAACGTTTAAAGCCTAAGTTTGCTCACTTGCTTGAACCAAATGCCTATTTTGTCGATAATGAAACTTTAAAGGGGTAACCATTGATGTGTTCGGTGCTATTTAAACCTTTTCGAAAGGACAGGCCTAATATCGCCCTGTACCATTCGATTATCAATAGCATATTAAACATACAACATATAGCGGAAATACCCATTATGCGTTTCTTTTTCCTTTCAGTATATATGAAATAACTGAAATTAAGCACCCGGCACAACGGACCTATAAGTCACTATCTATAAATAATACTATTAAGTAAATCACATGATATAAATATCAATTGTTATATATATTGAATAAAGCAATAATAAATAGTTCAGTGGATATTAAATAAGATTGCACATTTATAGCAATGGCATTATACTTGCTAATATAATAAGTTATGTTGAGTTGCGTCTCTTAAGAAAAGCTTTAAATAATAACTTTATCAGTGTTTCTAAGTACACGCCATCTACGGGACCAGTTGTGAAATGTATCTAACATGCGCTGTAAATCCTCTTCCGAACTCGACAAGAGCACTATGTCATATATATGTATATAATATAATTATAAAACAGTTACAGTGTTGTTTTTTTATCGTTTATTGACCTTCACAAAATAAAGAAAAAGTTGCAATACTTTCTGAAGGCCCCGTCCCTCCTTTACGTATAATTATGTACATTATGCCAATCTTTCAATACTTTCTGAAGACCCCATCCCTCCTTTACGTATAATTATGTACATTATGCCAATCTTTCAATACTTTTTGAAGGCCCCATCCCTCCTTTACGTATAATTATGTACATTATGCCAATCTTTCAATACTTTCTGAAGACCCCATCCCTCCTTTACGTATAATTATGTACATTATGCCAATCTTTCAATACTTTCTGAAGACCCATCCCTCCTTTACGTATAATTATGTACATTATGCCAATATTTCAATACTTTCTGAAGACCCCATCCCTCCTTTACGTATAATTATGTACATTATGCCAATCTTTCAATACTTGAATCTTCAAACATTTAAGTTTATATATACTCATTTACAAAAGAAAGTGTACAGCTCAGTTGCGAAAGAAAGTGTGCACTGTGATTTTTTTTCAGAATTAATTGTATAAATTCCAAAATTAATATATCATGGTCGGTACCGAAAGTTTGATCATTCTATTGTCATTTGTTTTTCAATATGTTGAAACATTAAGGGACTGTCACTTGATAAAGAGCATAGAGGGGTAAAGTAAACGTTTCAAAGTGTACACTTTCTTTTGCAACTGAGTATAATATATAACAAATGCCACGATCTGCAATCTGATTGGTTCCGATAAGTTGGCAGCGATCTCTATATATATAGTTCTTTTTTTTTCTCCCACAGAGTGGACATGAGGCGTAAAATGGGCGCTGACACACTCCATATTCCTTTTTTTCGATGTTTTTATGGGAGCATAAAAGAGTCAAGTCTCATGTGTGAGTGGTAAGAGTCCCGAGTACTACAGTGAAAACGGATTCACACTCTCCGTTTGTATATGTGCGTGTGTGGTGTAGTCCACCCTAAGTCAAAGGACTACGTACGATAAGAGCCGTATTTGGCCCCAGGACTTGTGAAAATTTCAAACGTGGAAATTCAAGATAAAAATGTAATACATTTCCAGATAAATGTTTCATCTGTTTATAATAATGCAAAACAATATTCAAAACCGTATCTAACGGGGCGATATTGTGCCTTGAATGCAGTCAGGTAGGTCGTTTTGAGAAAAACGTGGAAAACGGCCATTATAAACTTCACCTGTAAAATAAACCAAAACGGCATCCCAGAGATATTTCCAGAATTCGTGCATAATGGTAATCCAAACCAAGCCTATAAATATCTCTGGGATGCCGTTTTGGTTTATTTTGCTACAGATGATTTAGTGTTTAAAAAAGCGGTATTTTTTCTCGCTGTGTTGCTATGAAGAGTTGTCGTTCGTAACAAAACAAGACCGTATCTAAGGAGAGTTATCGCCGAATTCTACACAAAATGAAGAAGTTATTGAAATAACAGATAGTGGGATTCAGGAGGACATTACCATCATTTCTGACTCTCACAGTAAAGGTCTCGATAGCAGCAAGTTATATAAACATAAGAAAGCTGCTATCAACATATTAGAAAATAAAAGTATCAAAGGTGCAATTGACTTTCTACACAGAAATGATTCAGTTGGGAGGCATACTGTCATTGTAGTAGGAAGCAATGATCTAACACAAACAACCAGAGAGGAAGCTATAACTGACATGCGATCCTTTATTGCCTTGCATGAGGAAAAATTTCCAGATTCAAGTCTTCATATTTTCCCTGCTATTCACAGACTTAATGACCAGGCATACAACGTAAAAGTCAATGATTTCAACAAATGTTTATTTAACTTTCAGTCGCAACATACCAGCATAATCAGAAATACGTCTATACACGAACTGAGCCCAGACTTGTTTGCTCAGGACAATGTGCACTTTTCTAAGTCTGGTACATTGGCAATGGTCAATGTCTTAAAATCACACCTCAATCCTGTTCTTGGAATGTTGCCTTACATTCCAAATATTAGACAAAACAAACTTTCACATTACAGAAACTATTATAATCCTAAAAACATAGTGAGAGGTGAACCACAAATTTCAGCATCTACAAGCCGCATCAATATTCGTCCCAATGGGCCAAATGGAAGGGAGCCCAGAAGATTTGGTGGAAGGGAGCCCGGAGGGCCTAGGGGTAGAGGCCAGGCTCATAACAACAATATCAAATATGAACTAATGCGTTTTATTGACAATCTCTACTAAAACACTTAGGGCCATGCTCAGACCAATAATATAAAAAATGAACTAATGCGTTTTTTTGACAGTCTCTACTAAAACACTTAATTTTTGGTCTGAGACAAGTACATGTATACTTACTGTAATGTCATTCTAGTCGATATGAAATTATCTAGTCAAATCATTCCCATAAGTAGGCCGATAGTATATCGTTGATCAGGTAAGCGTGGTTAATAAAAGCGTGTTTAATAACTTGCTTACCATAGGATGTTGGAATATTAGAGGTTTTAGTGTTAGTAAATTAGAGTTAGATATTTTTTCTAAGTTAGATATTTTTTGTCTTAGTGAAACGTGGCAGACTCAGGATTCAGCTATTTCTTTGCCAGATTTTGAATGTATTGTTGTGAAAGTCCAGAGAATAAAAAAGAAAGGTAGACCCTCAGGTGGTCTGACACTATACTTCAGACGTAACCTTAAAAATGGCATATCGATACAATATAAAGATTCTAATCGTATTTGGATAAAGCTAGATAAGGATTATTTCAACTTACATAAACACTTATTTATTTGTTCGGTATATATAAAACCATCATTGTCAAATGAAAAACTAGAAGAAACGTTCAACCTTTTATCAGATTCTATTACAAATTACTTCTCCATGGGAGATATAGTATTAATGGGTGACGTGAATGGAAGAACGGGCCTAGAAACGGACTACGTAACAACAGATACAGACTCTACACAATTTAGTTCTGTACCATTACCTTATGATTATATGTACGACAATATGTCACGTAGACAAAATAGAGATAAGGTGGTTAATAAACAAGGCTCTTTATTGTTAGACATTTGTAAGGAAAGTCAAATTAGAATACTAAACGGCAGAGAAATGGGTGATTCCTTAGGAAACTACACATTTTATAACTCAAATGGACAGAGTACTGTTGACTATATTATGTTGTCTGAAAATTTGTTAAAGAAAGTACAGTTTTTCAACATTTTGCCACCAAATGAACTTTCAGACCATTGTATATTGTGGATGGGTTTAAAATGTACCTACAGCATTCCATGTACATCTCCAGTTAACAAACAATCAGGAAAGCCAATTCCTGGAAAATTTAACATCAACGGAAATGATTTAAAGTCAAAATATCAAAATGCACTTTTAGATGTAAATGGACAAATTCTCATTCAGGATTTCTTTGAAAGCTTAAACTCAAAAGATCCATCTATAAATACATCAACTGAAAAGTTAACAACTATATTTATATCAGCAGGAATTAAGTCGACTCCTTTTAAAAACTTCAAACCAAAACTCAAAAAAAACAAAATCAAAATCCATTAAAAAATGGTTTGATAAAGACTGTTTAATATTTAGAAAAGAAATAAGACAATTGGGGAAAAAACTGCAAAAATATCCTAATAATATTTATTTAAGAAAAAAAATTCATGAAAATAAAAATTACTATAACAGGTTGGTTAAAAGGAAAAAATCTGACTTTGTTAAAGCCATAACAAACAAATTAGAGGACCTCCACGAGAATGACCCGAAAGCATTTTGGAAAACTATAGACTCTCTAAAAAAGATAGATTGTTCAAACGAAAACCCAATATCTGTTGATAGATGGATTGACCATTTCAAAAGTTTACTTAACAAAGAGAATGACATTTTAAATTTGGAGGTAGAAGAAAATAACAATAAATTCAATACACAGCTAGATTTTGATTTTACCCATAAAGAAATTTCAGACAGAATCACATCATTAAAAAACAATAAGCAACCGGGCATGGATCTTGTTATCAATGAATTTATAAAATTCAGCAAGCCAATTTTAATTGACCTTTTAGTGGGATATTTCAATAAAATTCTTACTTCAGGAACATTTCCGGATCAATGGAACATATCTATTATTTCTGTAATACATAAAACTGGAGATGTAAATGAGTGTAATAATTACAGAGGCATAAGTATTTCGTCATGCATAAGTAAATTATTTACTTCATTATTGCAGCACAGGTTACAAACATTCATAGACAATAATCACTTACTTAATGAATATCAGGCAGGTTTCAGACCAGGCTATAGAACCACAGACCATCTTTTTATATTAAAAACTCTGATTAACAAATATGTATATATATAAGAACAAAAAACCGATTTATGCAGTATTTGTTGATTTTTCTAAGGCATTTGACACAGTGTGGAGACCAGGTCTCTTTAAAAAACTTCTCAATCTTGGTGTTGGTGGTAACTTCTACAATATTGTAAAACATATGTATTGTAATACTAAGTTTGTTTGCAAAAATGAGAACTACATATCTGATACTATAAATTTTAATAATGGAGTAAAACAAGGGGACCAAGGGGACGGATTAAGTCCCCTCCTGTTTAATATCTTCACCAATGATCTACCAAATATCTTTAGTAACTCTAACTGTGATTCACTCTGGCTTCAAGAATCACCACTTAGCTGTTTACTCTATGCAGACGACCTTCTTATATTTTCTGAATCTGAATCTGGTCTGCAAAACTGCTTGAACAACCTGTCAGAATATTGTACAAGATGGAAGTTGACAGTAAATACAAACAAAACTAAAATTATGATATTTAGCAATGGTAAAAGGAAATTACGTGCCCCTAAATACATTAATGGAATCAAACTGACGCAGGTAGACACTTACCGATATCTTGGTTTTGAAGTATTTTTCAATGGTAACTTAAAACATACAGCTAATGCTTTGTATGAAAAAAGTCTGAAAGCAATTTTTTCATTGAAAAAGAAGCTAAATAACTTTGAAGATATCCCAGTTCACATTCAGTTGAAATTATTTGATGCTCTTATTAAACCTATATCCACCTACGGAGCAGAAATCTGAATAGCTGACTTCAATTGCAAACCTAATAAACTTGATAATCTTCCCTTTGAAAAACTTCATAACAGATTTTGTAAACATACATTAGGGGTTCACAAGAATTCATCAAATTTTGCATGCCGTTGGGAATTAGGCAGATCTCCTATCTTTCAATTTGTGACTGATCAGACTTTTAAGTTCTATGATCGATTACGTCAACTTCCACCTTCAAGGCTTTTATTTAAGGCATTTATCACAGATACTAATCTTTATAATGAGGGGAGCCAGTCCTGGTATAAATTTTTGTCAGATAGGGCAACAGAACTACATATTGATACAAATAATTTTGACATGAACCATTTTAGATCAAAATCTAAATCTCATTATTCGGAAACTTTGGATGCTAATCTTTGTAATTATAAAGTCAACCAAGAACTCAAGCTTAATTTTTACTCAAATATTTGTGACAATTTCGGAATTCAGACATACCTACAACTTGGATTACCAAAATCAATTACTAGGGATTTAACTAGGCTAAGAATAAGCTCACACAGACTTCAAATAGAAATAGGTCGATATGCCCGTCCTAAAATACCACGTGATAGCAGATTATGCTCTTTCTGGGATAAAATTGAAGATGAAATACATTTCCTGTTGCACTGCAATAGAAATTTGCAGGAAAGAAAAGTGCTATATAAACAATTCTCTTCACTAGAAATCAATTGCGAAGACATTATCTTAGCTAAGGAACTTTTAAATCCAAATACCAAAAAGGACTGTTCCCTTCTCTGCTCTTTCATATCAAAGTCATTAGTTAATATGTAATCTGTTTATAGGCAGATTATGCATGTATTTTAAATACACTATTGTTGTAGTATACTCTATTATAGCAACTGATCTTTTTCTACTTTCTGTTCTAGGATGATAACTGTACTCTGTTTATTTCTGTACTAGCTTGTTTATACAGTTTTTCCTAATAAAGAATTGAATTGAATTGAATATAGATGGCGCCATTTACTTCCTGGTTCACACATGGACAAAATAAACGCGTTATTAGTCGATTTTCCCACGGTAAGTGTTAATATTGGTAAATTACACATACTATAATTACACATGTCAATTTATTGAAATGCTGTGTGATAATGTATAGTTAAATTTCTACTAAAGCAAGTTTTTAAGTGTTGTGTCATGTGATTTCGCGAGAGGACCGACACTCTTGTTAGATCACCAGCAGTGGTGTATAATCATTGGATGATGGTTTGATAGAATATGCAGAAACAGAATACTACTTTTCAGTTATAACGTGGAGCAGTAGGTTTTCATTTAAAGGGATATTTATATACTCACCAACTTTATTGAAAACTTGTGCAAGTCACAGACCCTGTCTGACAGGCATTTATATTTGTTGTACATCCATGATACGCGCATCCTTGTCTAATCTGAACCAACAGTGGTGAGAGCCGAGAAGTTTTGAAATGTAACGTCTTTACCCTCTCGACCACAGATGCGCTTATCATGGATGAGACATATATGCCCCCACTTCACTCCTCACACCAAGTGACAAACCCTTAAATTTCTGCAATTATACCGGTAGTTTAAACTGTGCTTGCCAGAGGTTATTTTTTTGCGGGGGTCGGGTAAAATTGTAATAACCCAGCAATCAGTGGTTCCTGTCTCAATGGTGCCAGTGGGTATCATCTCTGTGCCTAAGGGCATGACAATTCGATTATCAGTTAAAATGGAAAATACTAATAAATTATCAATACCATGTATCCGCGAAATACGTAAACATATATATGAATCTATCTGATAGCGCCTTAAAACCCAATTCAATTCTATCTGATAGTAATAGTTGGGGCACGGTTCCTAACTTCCTAAATTCTTAGCCTTCCCATGGCTCTAAATATCCCAAGACAATGGTTTTGATGAGCTTTTAGTAATAATTTAATTCATATTTGTATATTTGACTATAATTACACTATCCAGTGTTAAGCAATAAAACATAAGGTTTGGTATTTGGAATATTGCTATTTACTTCTTTTTAGTGAATAACACAAACGCATCATTTCAAGTGATACATTGATATGCATCACACTCACAGTGTTCATGATTTAGTGTCCCAAATTCAATTCATATTCAAAAAATAATATTTGCTTTATATACATTGTTTTTATCTAACCTTAAATAAGCATGTATTACAAGTTTGTGTTGTTTTTTTCAGTGTCTGAGCATGTGTAAGCTGTAAGAATTGTGACATGGTCTTGAAAGTGACATTGTCTTGGAAATCGCAACCTCCCCCTGCTGGGGGAGCTCTACAACCTCCAGCTCAAGGTCGGCAACCTCCCCCCGCCGGGGGAGCTCCACGACATCCAAGGATTAACGAACATACAACAGGAAGCCTTCAGGCACAGTCTGACAGACATACTGGTATCCAAACACAACCTTTTTTATGGCGTCGCCCAGAGCCGGCCAGAATACCGTAGGACAACAATCCTCCAGCACAAAAATTAACATTGTATCATATAACTGTAAAAACATTAAAACTAGTTGTCATACTGTAAAAACACTTGCAAAAGACTATAATGTGATTTTAATACAGGAACACTGGTTATTTCAGTGCAACCTACATTTACTGGGTGAAATTAGTCAGGACCTTAATTTTCAAGGGAAATCATGTGATATGTTTGACCCAATACAACCATCTCAACTACCGCGTGGATTTGGTGGTGTCGCAGTCTTATGGAGTAAGAACATTGACCATCTTATCAACACACTGGATGATGGAAATGAGAGAATACAGTGCATTGAACTTTTGGCAGATAATAACCAAAAAAATTTGATTGTGTCGGTGTATTTACCATCCAATGGTAAAAGTGACTCATTAACTGAATTTCAAAAATGTATTGATATATTGAATGAGATTTGTATTAAATTCGGAGGGACGCATGATATTATCATCGGTGGCGATATAAATGAAGATTTGAACTTTATACAATCAAAAAGAGCGCGTTGTCTGGAAAAACTTTTGCATGACCACAGTTTGACATATGAATGTATTGGAAAAACTTATATAACCCCACAGGGCATAGACTGCACTGAAATAGACTACTTCCTAGTTAATTTGGTAAACAGCTCAGCCTTAACTACAAGAAGCATTTTGAATGAATTTGTACCAAATTGCTCGGATCATCACCCTATTGCACTAGGCATTGAATATGAAGTTACAATCAAGCGAACTGATGTATCCAACATCTCAAAAACTATAGTTAAACGTATAAATTGGGATAAAATAGATAAAGAAAGTTATCAACAAAAAGTTAATACAGCGATTCTCAAAAAAATTGAGATTTTTAGACATAAACATATAAATATTGATGATAAGATAATTAATATGAATGAAATACTTAAGCATTCTGCGAGGGAGTGTGTTCCTAAAAAGAAACATTTGAAATCGAACCCAAAACTGGCTGTGTGGAACTCTAGGATAGCCAATTGTTTAGGGCTGATGAGACAATCAGTTTTTAACTGGGCACAAGATGGGAAACCATGTGATCCACATAATAACTCTGTGATCCAAAGGAAAATTGATAAGAAGCAATTCAGACAGGAAGTCCGTAAAGAACAAGCTCGACGTAGTGAAATGGATAAAGATGAAATTTTATCGACTAAGTTTAAAAATCCAAAACTCTTTCACAAACTCATCAATAAGGAAAGAAAAATAAAGAATTCATTCATAGAAGACCTACATGTAGGCAATGATACATATTCGGGTGATCAAGATATTGTAGCTGGATTCCAGAAGCATTTTGAAGCATTGGCTCAACACTCTGAAAACATAAACTTTAATTCTTCTTATAATAATACAGTTAAGACTGAGGTCGAAAGCTTAGAACATATGGCAATCTCGCGGGATGTCCCACCAGTCTCGATAGAAGAACTGAATAAAGCCATGAAAAACATTAATAAAGGTAAATCTGCTGATTACTACGGCATGTGCATTGAACATTATGTGCACAGTGGTGAAGTTGTGTTTTTTATACTTCTTGACATTGTGAACGTTATCTTCAGCACTGGAGAAGTCCCGGCGTCGTTGAAAATTGGACTTTTGTCCCCCATATTCAAGAATAAGGGTAAACAAACAGTTTCTACCAACTATAGAGGTATTACGGTTCTCCCAGTTATCGAAAAAATTATAGAGGCTGTATTGAAATATAGATTATCCCACTTATTGGAGAAATCCCAGAGCGCTTTTCAAAGAGGGTTCACTTCCGGAACATCTCCGCTTCATGCAGCCCTAATTCTAGAAGAAACCGCAAGGATTAATATGGACAAGAAGACCAACTGTAATTACATTTTTCTGGACGCCAAGGCTGCATTTGATGTGGTGGATAACGCTCATATGATGCGGAGAGTGTATTACTCCGGTATCACCGACAAACATTGGTCGATAATTAACAGTTTACATACAGATACTTGTAGTATAATTAAGTGGAAATCTATTAGGTCTGAACCTTTTAAAATACAACAGGGAGTTCGTCAAGGGGGAGTTATCAGCACAGACTTGTACAAATCTTACATAGACCCATTGTTACACAGACTTGAAGACAGTGCCAAAGGACTATATGTCGGTAATCTCAACTGTTGCGCAAGCGCCTGTGCGGATGATGTGGCCCTTATTAGTAATGAAGACTCAGATACACAGCTGTTGATTAACATTGCTGAACACTTTGCAAACCGTGAACGTTATGTATTACAACCTAGTAAAACCGAGGCTTTGAAATTTATTACAAGCAAGAAGAAAACTTTCTCTAGTGAACTATTCTTTGAAATATATGACAATAAAATTCCAAATGTAGAATACAGTACACATCTCGGTATAAAGAGAGCCAAAACTTTGAAAGATACTATAGACATAAATGTGAATAATAATATACAGAAGGCGCGTAGAGCCTTGTACAGTTTAATGGCAAGTGGTCTTCATGGTAATAATGGTCTCGATCCGGAAACCTGTCTTCATCTCGTCCAAGTGTATGTGCAGCCAATTTTGTTATATGGCTTGGAAATACTACTACCAAAAAGTAAGGATCTTGATAAATTAGAAACATTTCAAAAGACGACTCTTAAACAGATCTTATCTGTCCCAGTAAATACAGCGGACTCGGCGGTATACTTATTATCCGGATTTCTCCCGATAGAGGGGCAAGTGGACAAGAAAGCATTGACTCTATTCCGTAATATTTGTGCACAAAACGATAATGCTTTGGAAAAGAAATTAGCGATCAGACAACTTTCACTAAACATTCAAAACAGCAATAGCTGGTTCATCGAAATAAAAAGACTTGCTTGGAAATATGACATCATTGATCCAAAAACTTTATTGAATGATCCTATGCATAAATTTAGATGGCAAAAATATATAAACCGTGCCGTAAATAAATATTGGATTGATAAAATCGAAACTAGAGGGCAATATTACAAAAGTCTTCAATACCTGAACCCGGAATATCTACCGGGGAAACCTCATCGGATACTGAGAGTACCTCTGAAGTCGTCCAAAGATATGCTGAGGATTCCTATACAGTTAAAACTCTTGTGTGGAGGCTATATTCTTCAGGATTCCAGGGCTAGGTTTAACCAAAACCAAGTTGACGCTACATGTCGGTTGTGTTGGTTAGAAGACGAAACACTGGAACATTTTATTCTGAACTGTGGTGCCTTGCACAGTCTCAGACAACAAATTTTATGTGATATCAGTCATGAACTTGAAGAATTAGGATTTTCCGACTTCAATGTACTGTGTGCCAAGCAGAAGATACAGTTACTTTTGGACTACACAAACTTCCCATCCCTGAGATCCATTGCACCCCCCCTGTTACAAAACTTTGAGTTTCAAGTTAGAAGGTTGCTATACAGCTTGCATATAACCCGATACAGACTTTTAAAAATTGTTTTAAACACATAGAGTGGGACAGTAACCACTGAGTGAATGCATTAATTGTGGTGTTAATCACAATCTTAATATAAACTGCTGTGAAAATATTAGCGTAGCGTATTCTCGGTGGTGGATTGGACTGTTCCATTATTCATATATATTCGGGTGGAGGAATTATACTACGTCAACAGACGGTTCTCATTTCAAGGAGGTTTCGAGAGAACAACAACAACAACATGGTGACATGATATTGTCTTCTTTGATATACAATTAATATGCAGTTTAGCTTTTAATACAAGTATTTTTAATTTTTAGCTCGACTGATCAGAGATCAGCAGAGCTTATGCCGTGGTGCGGCGTCCGTCTGTCCGTCTGTCTGTCTGTCCGTAAACTTTTATTTGTAGCGACTACTCCTCCGAAGCTACAGGATGGATATTTATGAAACTTTACAGAAATGTTGCCCATGAAGTCTAGTTGATCCTAGCAAAAATTCATGTTGATGTGAAAGCCAAGATGGCCGCCAAAGCTAAAAATAGATTTTTAAAATACAAGTTTGTAGCGACTATTTCTTGAAAACTATAAGTGATATTGATATGGGACTTTTTCTAAAATGATCAGCATGAAATGATGTTGATCCTAGTCGAACACTATTATGATTCAACGTTTAACATGGCTGCCAGTGGCCATCTTTGTTTACATAGAGTTATATAGTAAAAACTTGTAGCGACTACTCCTCTGAAACTACTTGACGGATGTTCATGAAACTTCACAGGAATGTTGCTCTTGATGTCTAGTTGATCCTAGAAAAATTGCAGGCTGACCGGAAATTCAAAATGGCTGCCACGGCTAAAAATAGATTTAAAATAATTAAATTTGTAGCGACTACTACTTGAAAACTATAAGTGATATTGATATGGGACTTTTTTCTAAAATGATCAGTATGACGATGTTGATCCTTGTCAAAAATTATTTGACATTAAACATGGCCGCCAGCGGCCATCTTTGTTTACATAGAGTTATATAATGAAAACTTGTAGCGACTACTCCTATGAAACTACTTGATGGATTTTCATGAAACTTCACAGGAATGTTGACCTAGCTATCAAAAATCTATCAGTAGAGCTTCAAGGTCCTTGACCTCTTGTTTAAAGTTAGTTTTCAACTTATTTGAATCTATAAATATGTTTATTTATAAACATACTACAGTAGAAAAACTTGCATGTCAGGGTTACACCTGGGTACAAACAGTATATTGAGATCAATGTGTCATGTGTCAGAGAAAAACTCTTTTCTCAAAAGAATGAAATGGGTTGAAATGTTCACCAATGGTATACATGATTATAAAAGTGTAAATGAGTAATGTTTTCAATTTTATAAGAATAATAATGAAATATAACACAGTTTAGTTCAGTAAATTAGTTCACATATGAATTAATATATTGTGTGTTTTTTTTATGTAAAACAAATGTGCAATTTAATTTTCAGTGTGCTGTGTTGGTGAATGCATGGTCAGTGTTGCTGTTGCCAGTGTTATGACTACATGTATTTGGAAATACTGTAAATTCTATGTTTGTATTTTATTAGTATGATGTCATATAATCACTATATATATATGTTTTCCATGTATTATAGGGTCAAGACGGAAATGAAAGATGCGATGTGCTCATCATGACACAAGCGTTTGTTTGTTTTGCGTAAGTAAGTATAATTGTTTTGATTGTCATTTGATTTAAGTTTGCGCCTTAATAAATAAAAGAAATAGCAATTTTGTGATAATATCTGGTCATTTAAAAAAAAGAAGAAGAAATGAAGGTAGTTTATTTATCTGTTTACTTCAAAGCTTGTCAATATTTTAAAAACAAAAATACTAGAAATTACATACAAAATAAAACAAAAATAATTCAGTTGTTACTATTATTAAGCGTGTTGGTCTATTATATATTTATAATATATTAAATTATTTATATATGTTTCTTCAGACCTTGGCCCGTCACATTAACCTGGATGAAGATTCAATGATGATCGAGTGGAGACAATATATATATAGTGAGGGAGGTTACAAAGAATGACAGAGAGCTACATGAGTCTCACCCCAACGATTACAATATTACAGCTGTCTGCTTCTTCCAACATCAACAGCAGATTGCGAGAGGGGATTCTCTACACTCAAGAGAATTAAGACAGCACAGGTCAACTCTGTGTAACAGAGTTCGCAATGCACTGAATATGACAGGGCAGTGGGAGAATGGCACATGGCCAGACCTAGACGGTCAAACATCTGAATAGGAACTGCTAGCTAATATGTACAAGTCTAGACATTGAATGGGCTAACTTGTGTTGGATTTATTTGAGTGCTAAGGTTATTTGTTTTAAGTATTATCAAATGTGCTGTTTTATTTCCAGGCATGAATATTGTGTAGTTGATGGTATTATATGTGTGCATGATGTGTTGATGTATATGTTGTATTATTGTGTATAAACTTATAATAAATCTTTGTATGTTTTCTTCTTCATCGTGTATTAAAACATGGATTATTTATTATTGTTTATTGTATGTATTTCAGATGTTGCATGTTGTGTTGATGTGTAAGTTGTATTATTGTGTATGTATTATTGTGTATGAACTTATTTTAGTAAATATTTTTGAGTATTTTTTTTTAAATAAAAGTCTTAAAACATGGATTATTTATTATATTGTTTATTATCATAAATATATAATTATATATGGCTTCCTAACATCACTAATATCACAGACAGACAGACAGATATTTTTTATTTTATTGATTTAAACTTAACATGTTTATCATCATATACAATAAGCAAACATTTATACGTGACAGAATAAACAAAACAAACAAACAACAAAAGCATAATTTTGCACACTAGTTTCAAATAAATTGTATTATTGAATAATTTGAAATATTAAATAATTGAATAAAAATGTGGAAATGACACTGAACTTTAACTTACGCAAATTAAATTAAATATTAAATTAAAAAAAGACAAAAAACAATTTTGTTCTCATTATCACAAAAGCAGTAACATAAATAATTAATTGATAATAGTTTTCATTCGAGGATAAACCTAGTTTTGATAAAACAAAAAAAACATTACGAGAATCAAATGCTTCTTTTATAAACCAAGATAAATTAAACAACTCTTTCTTGTTACTTGTTTTCATTAGCTCTATGAATTTTAAAACACTTGGACGTTTATAATAGTACTTTTTAATGTATTTTCTTCTTATATTAACATATACAGGACAAATCAAAACAAAATGGTATTCATCTTCAATGTCATTAGAATTACAAATGGTACAATAACGTTGGTTTCTTTCTAATCTGATCTGTGCGTAGCGCCCAGTTTTAATTCGCAGTGAATGCGACGATAGTCTTAGTTTTGATAAAACAATTCGCAACTTATATGGCAAAATATCGAGATATGGTTCATATTCAAAATTGCCTTTAAAATGTAAATACATTGAAAAAAACTCTATTATTTACAACATCGCTGTTCCACTTTTGAACAAAACAATCGACTAAACGCTGTTTAAAAACAGTATGAAATGTTTTCAAAGGAACACTATTTGGATTATTCCAAACATAGCCAAAACCATACTCGTTTAGAAGCTTTTTAATATTCCCAGCCCAACTATTACGCCAATTTTCTATGTTATTGACGGAATTATTGTAAATACTAGAAATTATAATATTGTCAGAGTTAACTGTTTTGCACCAATATTGTTTTGCACCAATATTTAACGATTCTAACATAGCGCAATATATACAATGGATACCGCCCAAGTTCCCCGTAAATACCCGCATTGCTAGTAGAAGTCTTAACATTTAAAATATATTTACAAAATTTTAAGTCAATCCTTTCAATTTCTTTCGACTTAGAAAACCCCCAGGTTTCGCAACCATAATTCAGAATGGATCCAACAAAGGAGTCGAATAATTGACACATTGTCTTCGGTTTAAAATTAAACTTCTTAGTATTAGCAATTAATATTTGTAAAGCCTTTAAACCCTTCCCTGCTAAACTTACTTGATTTAAAACAAATGTTCCGGTATAATTAAAAATAACTCCCAGATAATTAAAATCGTTAACTATTTCTAAGAAGTTGTCATTATATGTCCATGACTAATTTTGTCTTAATTGGCCCCTTTTCCTAAAAACCATAATTTTGGTTTTGACGGAATTTACTTCTAATCCCCATTTATTACAATAAGCTAGTAATAAATCTAAATTTTGCTGCAAATCATCAGGTGATTTTCCTACTTAAACCATATCATCTGCAAACAGTAGAAGAATAAGAGTAATATCGTCGATAGTAAGACCTGAACTAATATCATTTTGTAAAATATAACTCTAAATCTTCAACGAAAAGGGAGAAAATTATCGGGGAAATTACCTCCCCTTGCCTTAGACCGATTGAACATTCGAAAAAATCTGAATAACTATTGCAACTTTTAACACAAGATTTTACTTTAGAGTACATGTCTCTTTTTATTCTAAGTAGCTTTCCATTTATGCCTATTTTATAAAGTTTTAGCCATAAGGCATTCCTATAAACGCTATCAAAAGCTTTTTTCAAATCAACAAATGCACGATACAATCGACCTTTCTCATTTAATATCTTGTGAATAACAGATTGTAATACAAAAATTGCATCGATAGTTGAACGACCCGACCTTAAACCAAATTGGGCGTCTGATATAATATTATTATCTTCACACCATTTACTTATCCTTTTATTTAAAATACCGGTAAAGATTTTGGACAAATATTCCTCTATAATTATTTACGTCGTCAGGGTCGTTCTTCTTAAACAAAGGTATAATAATTCCCTCGGTCCATTTTTCTGGAAAATATCCGGAGTTTAGTACAGCATTAAATAAATCAACAAGATGCGAGGAAATGATATCTACTGATTCGAGAAAATATTCATTCATGACAAAGTCTCCAGAAATTGACTTATTTCGCTTCAAAGAACGAACAACAGATTCTACCTCAGCAATTGTTATAATTTTATCCAATTCTTCAAACTTACAACTGTTTTCATTAAAATCATGCTGCTGGCAGAAAGATTCTGCTTCATCATTTTCTACTTGAAAAATCTCCGTTGACAACTGAGAAAAATAATTATAAAATCTCTCAAGACTTATGTTTTCACTCTTCGATTTATTTTTTCGTAAAAATAACTTCCAAAAATCTTTAGGCTTCTTATGCCTTAAATTCTCAATCTCACTCATCTTCTTATTTTCATACGCACGCCGTTTTTTCTTTATAAGCATTTTATAGGACTTCTTTTTAATATGCAATTCAACTCTATTTACCATCGATTTACACTTATTATATTGATTTAATGACTTATTATAAATATTTAATGACTTATTATAAATATTTTTAGCAGTAAAATACTCATACACAAAAGAGTGCCTCGCCGTCAATACAGGCAGTTACTAAAAGCCAATATCCTGTGGAGAACCCTGATATAGCTAGGACGAAATCGGGCAAAGCCGCTCTGCTGATGCCACCTGCCAGTCTGCGGTTTTCCCTTGCTTCTTTAACTCGAATCTGAAATGAAATCAAGAGTATAACAAACGTCAAAATAGTTTGGAACAATACGCCGCTTGATAAAATATGAACTGTATTCCTTCACACCGGCCACACAAATCTAAACCAAAGAACAGACCATGTCCGACAGTGGTCTGTAGCCGGTAGAAATAACCAAACTACTGTGCATTTCAGGGTGCCTGTGCATCCGATATGAATCGCTATATTTTTATTACTTATATATGTTTTCATACCTGATATGGTTAGATAGAATGAAAATAGACGCTCCAGAATTTGTTTACAATCTTGCCATATACATCCGGTATCTTTCACAAAGACTAAAATTCATTTGACCCCATTGTTTACATTGTAAAAATTAAAACAACATGGCCGTCTTATTTTTAGAAATTGTTGTCTGCGCATGTCTGTTTCTAGGGTTCGGATGCACCAAGTAAAACGTAGGTTATGCAGGGTGCAATGTTCTACAAAGTATATTTGTAGTCTGAAAGTACGGACCCTATTACAGGGATAAGTATATAATATAAACCCAAAAGAGGGATTCGTTTACTACGTTTATTCAGCTACAAGGTTACATACAAACTAACATGTTTATCGTAGAGTATAATAGCGGCCACATTCGCTCAGAGTAATGGTGGGCGGAGCTATAGATAGCCATTACATCCCTCCTATAATCAAACATTTTAAACGTGCATGCATTTATAAATTCTAACACAATGATACATTTTACAGAGGATCAAGATTAACATTTTCCAAACCATATACGTTTATGCCACTTTCTTCCACTTTTCTTTCTTTTCTTTTAACAAGTGATCATTTTTTGTATTTAATGTAATGTGAGAAAAAAAATCATTCAAATACATAACACCAGTTCGACGAAGAACATTCACATGTTTCTCCCGAGTTCACGGCGTTTTCTAATTGGCCGCGACAGGTTTTACAAACACCGTGGCTTGTTGATTTAACGCTCGTCACTTATCATTCTGTTATTTCACGATAAGTCATAATCATTGGCACGCTGTCGTAAATTTGCCTATTTTGGGCGAATAGTTTGACGAATGCATGATTCCCTGATATTATCTGATTTATAGATGTGAACCACCTAGTGGTATTACAATTATGTCGAGGGTTTAATAATTTGTTCAACTGGAACGGATAACTGAAACGCTTGCATAGACTTACGCCATAAGCTGGGGTCACATTGTAGTTTTGTATATATGTATGTACTTTTGTTTATTGCTAGTTTTCGACTGTTGATGAACAGATTGGGTAGAAAAGTGTATCTATTATATATTGCGGATGTCTTACTTAAAAGTGAATAGGTCTAACGGCTCTACATTACATTAATCTAAAATATAGTTGCTTGTAGCTTTTGTAACGATTTTCTTAATTATAGCTAATGTCCATGGATCTGATTATACGTATCGGCATGCATTATATATATTGAAACTTATTAATCATAATGATGTTTTCTTAATATGAATAAATGTTATTTGGATACTTCTGTTTTGGTGTTCCCTAAAAGTCCAATATATG
This sequence comes from Cyrtodaria siliqua, assembly GCA_037043455.1. Lineage (NCBI taxonomy): Eukaryota > Metazoa > Mollusca > Bivalvia > Adapedonta > Hiatellidae > Cyrtodaria > Cyrtodaria siliqua. Next base: position 46,717 of record JAWPHD010002856.1, on the reverse strand, counting down.
TGTTGAGTTTTGAGATGTATTTAAATCTAAAAGAGGTGTACATTACTGACACGCTGAACCCATTTTAGGAAAGTTATGGTGGTTCAGGATGGTGGTTGTTGACTTGTCAATGACGGTCGTTCTGGATTGCCATAACTTATGTCGACCGACTTTAAAATGAACCCCGAGCTGAGCAAGGGCGGAGTTCTAGGACCTAGTTTATTCAAACTAGTGTTCCTAGAATGCCCTCATGTTATGAGACTTCATAAAACTTTAAAAAGGTCATTACAAATGGCGCAAAACGTTGTGGTTAAAATATTTGGATGATTAAATTTAATAATACATTGTTGTTTTTTCATGGTCATTAAAATACTAAAATATCGATAAAATAGCAGTCAAACCTCACGTTAGTTTTCTCGAAAGTACAGGCCGACAGGATAGTTTAGAAGTGAAAAATACAACCAAATAAATTAAATACGGCCTAAATAATGAACTAGGTATCACAACAGAGATGTGGTCTTTCAATTTATAAAGTTTTCTAAAGGTTTAGTGTTAGAAATATAGCAGATGGCAATGAATTTTGGAGAGAGATATGTTATGCGTCCTTACCTTAGAAAATCGTTACCGGATTTGTTGGTAATTACAAAGCAGTAGACTGTGTTAAAATAAATTAGTCTATCGGACTGGTTATGAGTGAAAGTATAAGAAAATACCAAAATTATCTCCTAACAAAAATTAAGTAAAAGCATGGAGCGTCACATTATTGTATTGATAAATCAGTGTCATCACCTTAGGCAACTCAGACAGTTGTGACGTCATGACGTCATTAAGAAGGGAAAGCCCGTTTGATCAGGTGCTGACATACCTTTGTAAAGCTCTGTACTTGTATATGTACAGTAGTTTGCTATTAAAAACATGATCCGTCTCAAATAGCTATCAATCGATTTGACTTATAATAACCAAATTTGCATAGCTTCAAAAACTCTGATAGGAAACATCAGAATGTTCACCTATATACTAAAAAAATCTCTTCTTGGAACTAAATACAATTTAAGGTCATTCTTGGTACTAAATATAATTTAAGGTCATTTACACAAACCCCGCCGCATTCAGCACTTTCAGGGCTTTGATTATTATTTTTATTTATTAGATCTACCTTTTATATGCAGGAATGCTTCGTATACTCTTGCTAGGAAGCAGGTGTCATTCTGCAATAAAGAAGAAACAGTAAACATCTAAATTAAACAATTACACATTTGAGCTACTAGAATGAACACAATTGAAATGACTTTATCTTTTCATTATCTTACTTTCTAAATATAAACTACTTACTTTATTTACAGATGGTTACCAAGAAAGTATGCTAATCTACGAATGAAATGCCAAAAGTAATATCAGCCATAAACAATACGCAGGATCAACCCTACATACTAAGTAATATCAACCCTACACATTAATATCAACCCTAGACACTAAGTAATATCAACACACTAAGTAATATCAACCCTACACACTAAGTAATATCAACACTACACATTATGTGAAATCAACTCTACACACTAAGTAATATCAACCCTACACATTATGTAACATCAACTCTACACACTAAGTAATATCAACCCTACACATTAATATCAACCCTACAAGCGAAGTAATATCATCCCTACGCATTAAGTAATATCAACCCTACACATTAAGTAATATCAACCCTACGCATTAAGTAATATCAACCCTACACATTAAGTAATATCAACCCTACACACTAAGGAACATCAACACACTAAGTAATATCAACCCTACACACTAAGTAAAATCAACTCTACACACTAAGTAATATCAACCCTACACATTAAGTAATATCAACCCTAAACACTAAGGAACATCAACACACTAAGTAATATCAACCCTACACACTAAGAAAAATCAACCCTACACACTAAGGAACATCAACACACTAAGTAATATCAACACTACAGATTAAGTAAAATCATCCCTACACACTAAGTAATATCAACCCTACACATAAAGCAATATCAACCTTACATATAAGTAATATCAACCCTACACATTAGGTAATATCAACCCTACACATTATGTAATATCAACCCTACACATTAAGCAATATCAACCCTACACACTAAGCAATATCAACCCTACACACTAATTAATATCAACCCTACAAATTAAGTAAAATTAACACTACAAATTAGGTAATATCAACCCTACACATTATGTAATATCAACCCTACACACTAGGTAATATCAGCCCTACACACTAAGTAATATAAACCCTACACACTACGTGATACCAACCCTACAAACTAAGTAATATCAACCCTACACATTAATATCAACCCTACACAATAAGTAATATCAACTCTACACATTAAGTAAAATTACTTAGTGTGTAGGGTTGATATTAATGTGTAGGGTTGATATTACTTAGTGTGTATGGTTGATATTAATGTGTAGGGTTGACATTACTTATTGTGTAGGGTTGACATTACTTAGTGTGTAGGGTTGATATAACTTAGTGTGTATGGTTGATATTACATAGTGTGTATGGTTGATATTAATGTGTAGGGTTGATATTAATGTGTAGGTTGATATTACCTAGTGTGTAGGGTTGATATTACATAATGTGTAGGGTTGATATTACATAATGTGCAGGATTGATAATACCTAATGTGTAGGGTTGATATTACTTATTAATACACATTAAGTAATATCAACCATACACACTAAGTAATATCAACCCTACACACTAAATAATATCATCCCTACACATTAATATCAACTCTACACACTAAGTAATATCAACCCTACACATTACGCAATATCAACCATACACATTAAGTAATATCAACTCTACACATTAAGTAAAATTACTTAGTGTGTAGGGTTGATATTACTTAGTGTGTATGGTTGATATTACATAGTGTGTATGGTTGATATTAATGTGTAGGGTTGATATTACTTAGTGTGTAGGGTTGATATTAATGTGTAGGTTGATATTACTTATTGTGTAGGGTTGATATAACTTAGTGTGTATGGTTGATATTACATAGTGTGTATGGTTGATATTAATGTGTAGGGTTGATATTACTTAGTGTGTAGGGTTGATATTAATGTGTAGGTTGATATTACTTAGTGTGTAGGGTTGATATTACATAATGTGTAGGGTTGATATTACATAATGTGTAGGATTGATATTACCTAATGTGTAGGGTTGATATTACTTATTAATACACATTAAGTAATATCAACCATACACACTAAGTAATATCAACCCTACACACTAAATAATATCATCCCTACACATTAATATCAACTCTACACACTAAGTAATATCAACCCTACACATTACGCAATATCAACCATACACATTAAGTAATATCAACCCTACACACTTAGTAATATAAACACTGCACACTAAGTAATATCAATCCTACACATTAAGTAATATCAACCATACACCCTCAGTAATATCAACCTTACACACTAAGTAATAGCAACCCTTCACATTAATAATAATCATACACATCAACCATACAAATTAAGTAATATCAACCCTACACAATAATATCAACCATACACACTAAGTAATATCAACCCTACACACTAAGTAATATCAACCTTACACACTAAGTAATATCAACCCTACACATTAAGTAATATCAACCCTACACATTATGTAATATCAACCCTACACATTAAGTAATATCAGCCCTACACATTAAGTAATATGAACCCTACACACTGAGTAATATGAACCCTACACACTGAGTAATATTCAAGGGAACATGAGTCATGGATAGGACAAGATTTTTGATTATCAGTAGCTGGTGACCGTGACCTTTGACCTCAAGATCAATAGGGGTCATCCATCTGAAGCGGACAAGGTTGCATCTACAGACAGACGGACGGACGGGCAGGGTGAAGCCAGTATAAACTTCGTTTAGCGGGGGTATAAAAACTAATGGGATGCCGTGAGTTTGAAAGAAAAACTATATTGACATTTTATGTTGTGCACCTTTAAAACATAAAAGTCCCATAACTCTTCCATTACTTTTCAGAATGTTACCATAATCATTTTACCCTAATCAATTTGATACTTGACATATTTATAACAAATATGGATGGAATATCTCATATTATAATATAATCAAATGCTTTTCATTAAAATGAGCGAAAACATTTTATGGCTGGACTGACAGATGAATAGACGGACGGACATAGCGCAATCCCATAGTCCCCACTCCAGATTCACTGGTATAGGGGGACTAATAAAAGTAGCTTCCTAACCAGGGCAGCTAGGGGCAGTGATTCTCTGTCCCCGGACGTGTCTGTATCGTACCTTAATTAAATCTATCAGTGCTGACTGAAACTCCTGAAACGCCTGGCCTGTCGGACCTTGTTCTGTTTGTATACAAAAGAAGTTCATTATGCATTATCTGTAATTCAATTACATGAAATTTCTGCTAGATTTTGAACATTCCCCAATCGTAACTGCCTCGTCGGATTCCGTCACTCGGGAAACCGAGTATGGAAATTGGCGAAGATTTCCGATCGCGATATACCCGTGAGACGGGATCCCGAAGAATTACGGGATTGGCCGAGTTTTCAAGATCGAACATTAGACCATTAAGTGGCAAACAATTTGTAAAGCATAGTGACTACTTCTAGGGGAAGGAGTCCTCAAGGTGACGAAAAGGGTATACATATTCTAGTTTGAATATGAACAGTCATATAAATTAAAATTTAACCTTTAACCCGTTACATATATATATAATGGACTGCTCGTTCTTTGAATTAAGACCATTCCATCAGGAGTAAACTTTTGAATTACAAAACTGAGCTTCTTTTTATCAATAGAAATATTTTAACAATAAATCAATCACTAAAGTTTGCCTTTTTAATTTTAATTGAAAGGTAACTAAAGGAAAACAAAGATAAAATTGTCACATGATCAGTCACATGACATGATCTTCTCAAACTGAAAGTAGAAATTGCAAAGAATTTATTGATTGGTTGATAGTACTGAACAATAAATAAGAAAACATCTGATTGGCTGCATTTATAATTAGATCTTTCAATGGCTGTCACAACACCAGCTGTGTGTAATTAGGTGTGATATGCAATTGGCAAATTAACAACACTAATTGGCTAACGACTTCACGGGGAATGACCTGGGGTATGAGAGGGATTAGAGGATGTTTATTAGGGTCATCTGGATAATTATGGCATTATCTACTGGTAGTAAGTTTTACAATGGGTAACATAGGCAGTATTTTTTTTTAAATAAAATAATCGCCATTTGTGGTCGCCATTTTGTCAAAATAATCGCAATTTTCATAAAATAATCGTGAATGGCGCCCATGTCGTATTGCAGCGTCAGCACTGTCTGAAGCTCCCCTGGTTGTTTTACATGCCCGTTGTATATAGTACCGACACTTGTCATACATGTAACCTTGATTTATTTTAAAGTCACATCCAAAAGACTAATTGTTATTAGTAGTTTTTGTTTGTTTTATCAGGGACGTTTGTTTGTATACGTCCCTGGTTTGAGGAGTCTGGGATGGAACTTGCGACCCCTGGGTTCGCAGTTCATTTCCATTGATCCGCTCTGAGCTACCTTTACTTCCTTTAAGTTTTTATATGTATACCTAGGCTACCATATGTACCTTATGTGAGAGGGCCCTTTATCAGATATATACCCTTACCAACAAGGGGCATTGATAGGCTTGAGCGGGCAACAGCGACTATAAGACGAGAGAAGAGGGCTGCGTGACAGACATGCTGAGACTACTTGAACTACCATCTCTGCAACAACGAAGAACAATCAGCAGACTGTTTTCTTTTAGAATGGTTGAGGGGTTAGTGCCGGCTATGCCTCCACACAAATTCTTGACACCGGTCAGACAAAATTTATAAACGTATCGTCAAAATCAGTGACTACTTAGCAGACAATATTATAGCCAATAAAACCATAAATCATGACAAACGAGAACAATCATTGAGTGGAACCAGTTAGACACAAGTGTGGTGCATGCAAAGACAGGTGAGGGCTTCAAAACGAAAACTGCCCTTCAAAAATGCTGCTAATACTAAATAGCTCTCCCGTTGTGCGACGTTGTAGGCCCTTCGCCGTATTTATGCAAGTTAACTGGACTATAAACAAATAAAGAATAAACAAATGTATGTTATACCTGCATAAAACTATTCGCCCCGCTCTCGTTAAGATTAGCCCATCACAACCCAAGCCCACTCCCCAATCGTTGAACCTAAGAAGCTATGAGATGATTGCATGCCCATCCAAAACAAGAGGTCAATGACCTTGAAGCTCTACTGATTGATTTTGATTTCAGGAAGTAGTCGCTACAGACTTGTTTTTTGAAAAAATATTTTTAGCCGTGGCGGCCATCTTGAATTTCCGGCCGACCTGAATTTTTGCTAGGATCAATTAGACATCAAGAGCAACATTCCTGTGAAGTTTCATGAAAATCCGTCAAGTAGTTTCACAGGAATAGTCGCTACAAGTTTTCATTATATATCTCTATGTAAACAAAGATGGCCGCTGACAGCCATGTTTAACGTCGAATCAAAATAATGTTTGACTCTGATAACCATCATGTCATGCTGATTATTTTACAAAAAGTCCCATATCAAAATCACTTATAGTTTTCAAGACGTAGTCGCTACAAACTTCTTTTTTAAAAAATCTAATTTTAGCTATGGCGGCCATCTTGAATTTCTGGCCGATCTGAAATTTTGCTAGGATCAATTAAACATTAAGAGCAACATTCCTGTAAAGTTTCATGAAAATCTGCCAAGTAGTTTCAAAGGATTAGTCGCTACAAGTCTTTACTATATAACTCTATGTAAACAAAGATGGCTGCTGGCAGCCATGTTTAACGTTGAATCAAAACAATTTTTGACAAGGACCAACATCATGTCATGCTGATCATTTCACAAAAAGTCCAATATCAATATCACTTATAGTCTTCAAGTAGTAGTCGCTACAAACTTGTATTTTGAAAATCTATTTTTAGCCATGGCAGCCATCTTGAATTTCCGGGCGACCTGAAATTTTGCTAGGATCAATTAGACATCAAGAGCAACATTCCTGTGACGTTTCATGAAAATCCGTCAAGTAGTTTCAGAGGAGTAGTCGCTACAAGTTTTCATCATATAACTCTATGTAAACAAAGATGGCCACTGGCAGCCATGTTTAACGTCGAATCAAAATAATGTTTGACTCTGATAACCATCATGTCATGCTGATCATTTTACAAAAAGTCCCATATCAATATCACTTATAGTTTTCAAGACGTAGTCGCTACAAACTTTTTTTTTAAAAAATCTAATTTTAGATCTTGAATTTCTGCCCGATCTGAAATTTTGCTAGGATCAATTAGAGCAACATTCCTGTAAAGTTTCATGAAAATCTGTCAAGTAGTTTCAAAGGAGTAGTCGCTACAAGTTTTCATTATATAACACTATGTAAACAAAGATGGCCGCTGGCAGCCATGTTTAACTTCGAATCAAAACGATTTTCGACAAGGACCAACATCATGTCATGCTGATCATTTTAGAAAAAGTCCCATATCAATATCACTTATAGTTTTCATGAAGAAGTCGCTACAAACTTGTTTTTTAAAAACCTATTTTTAGATCTGGCGGCCATCTTGGATTTCACATCAACATGAAGTTTTGCTAGGATCAACTAGACTTCATGAGCAACATTTCTGTAAAGTTTCATGAAAATCCATTCAGTAGTTTCAGTGGAGAAGTCGCTACAAAAAAAAGTTTACGGACAGACAGACAGACGGACAGACGGACGACGGACGCCGCACCACGGCATAAGCTAAATAAGTAGAGCTAAAAATGAGTGACTGGCAGTTTACAGGGCGCGGCCATGATGGTTTGCATTGTCCAATGAAATTCATCGTTACAAAGTAAATAAACAAATCCCATGATTCAAGTTATATCGAATACAAATATAGAAATTATAGAACACAAATGTAACAGATAGAATATAAATGATAATTTTTACAATATAAATACAAAATATACAATACAAATAGACAATTATAGAATACAAAAGAAAATATACAATACAAATTGACAATTGCAGAATACAAATGAAAAATATATAATACAAATTGACAATTATAGAATACAAACGAAAAATATACAATACAAATTGACAATTATAGAATACAAATAAGAAAATATACACTATAAATTAAATCATATTGAATATAAATATAAAACATATCGAATAATGCAACGTTTGACATGCCATAGTCATATGGTATCCCAACGTCAGTAACGTCACACATTTCAGAAATACGTTTTTGTCACTGATTGCATGTTCCATGTTATTGTATTGATAAATCAGTGTCATCACCTTAGGCAACTCAGACAGTTGTGACGTCATGGCGTCATTAAGAAGGGAAAACCCGTTTGATCAGGTTCTGACATACCTTTGTAAAGCTCTGTACTTGTATATGTACAGTAGTTTGCTATTAAAAACATGATCCGTCTCAAATAGCTATCAATCGATTTGAATTATAATAACCAAATTTGCATAGCTTCAAAAACTCTGATAGGAAACCAAACTCTTCTTGGAACTAAATACAATTTAAGGTCATTCTTGGTACTAAATATAATTTAAGGTCATTTACACAAACTCCGACGCATTCAGCACTTTCAGGGCTTTGATTATTATTTGCATTTATTAGATCTACCTTTTATATACAGGAATGCCTCGTGTGTCCTTGTCAGGAAATAGATGTCATTCTGCAATAAAGAAGAAACAGTAAACATCTAAATTAAACAATTACACATTTGAGCTACTAGAATGAACACAATTGAAATGACTTTATCTTTTCATTATCTTACTTTCTGAATATAAACTACTTACTTTATTTACAGATGGTTACCAAGAAAGTATGCTAATCTACGAATAAAATGCCAAAAGTAATATCAGCCATAAACAATACGCAGGATCAACCCTACATACTAAGTAATATCAACCCTACACATTAATATCAACCCTACACACTAAGTAATATCAACACTACACACTAAGTAATATCAACACTACACATTAAGTAAAATCAACTCTACACACTAAGTAATATCAACCCTACACATTAATATCAATCCTACACGCTAAGTAATATCATCTATACACACTAAGTGATATCAACCATACACATTAATATCAACACTACACACTAAGTAATATTAACCCTACGCATTAAGTAATATCAGCCCTACACATTATGTAATATCAACCCTACACATTAAGTAATATCAGCCCTACACATTAAGTAATATGAACCCTACACACTGAGTAATATGAACCCTACACACTGAGTAATATTCAAGGGAACATGAGTCATGGATAGGACAAGATTTTTGATTATCAGTAGCTGGTGACCGTGACCTTTGACCTCAAGATCAATAGGGGTCATCCATCTGAAGCGGACAAGGTTGCATCTACAGACAGACGGACGGACGGGCAGGGTGAAGCCAGTATAAACTTCGTTTAGCGGGGGTATAAAAACTAATGGGATGCCGTGAGTTTGAAAGAAAAACTATATTGACATTTTATGTTGTGCACCTTTAAAACATAAAAGTCCCATAACTCTTCCATTACTTTTCAGAATGTTACCATAATCATTTTACCCTAATCAATTTGATACTTGACATATTTATAACAAATATGGATGGAATATCTCATATTATAATATAATCAAATGCTTTTCATTAAAATGAGCGAAAACATTTTATGGCTGGACTGACAGATGAATAGATGGACGGACATAGCGCAATCCCATAGTCCCCACTCCAGATTCACTGGTATAGGGGGACTAATAAAAGTAGCTTCCTAGCCAGGGCAGCTAGGGGCAGTGATTCTCTGTCCCCGGACGTGTCTGTATCGTACCTTAATTAAATCTATCAGTGCTGACTGAAACTCCTGAAACGCCTGGCCTGTCGGACCTTGTTCTGTTTGTATACAAAAGAAGTTCATTATGCATTATCTGTAATTCAATTACATGAAATTTCTGCTAGATTTTGAACATTCCCCAATCGGAACTGCCTCGTCGGATTCCGTCACTCGGGAAACCGAGTATGGAAATTGGCGAAGATTTCCGATCGCGATATACCCGTGAGACGGGATCCCGAAGAATTACGGGATTGGCCGAGTTTTCAAGATCGAACATTAGACCATTAAGTGGCAAACAATTTGTAAAGCATAGTGACTACTTCTAGGGGAAGGAGTCCTCAAGGTGACGAAAAGGGTATACATATTCTAGTTTGAATATGAACAGTCATATAAACTAAAATTTAACCTTTAACCCGTTACATATATATATAATGGACTGCTCGTTCTTTGAATTAAGACCATTCCATCAGGAGTAAACTTTTGAATTACAAAACTGAGCTTCTTTTTATCAATAGAAATATTTTAACAATAAATCAATCACTAAAGTTTGCCTTTTTAATTTTAATTGAAAGGTAACTAAAGGAAAACAAAGATAAAATTGTCACATGATCAGTCACATGACATGATCTTCTCAAACTGAAAGTAGAAATTGCAAAGAATTTATTGATTGGTTGATAGTACTGAACAATAAATAAGAAAACATCTGATTGGCTGCATTTATAATTAGATCTTTCAATGGCTGTCACAACACCAGCTGTGTGTAATTAGGTGTGATATGCAATTGGCAAATTAACAACACTAATTGGCTAACGACTTCACGGGGAATGACCTGGGGAATGAGAGGGATTAGAGGATGTTTATTAGGGTCATCTGGATAATTATGGCATTATCTACTGGTAGTAAGTTTTACAATGGGTAACATAGGCAGTATTTTTTTTTATTTTTTTAAATAAAATAATCGCCATTTGTGGTCGCCATTTTGTAAAAATAATCGCAATTTTCATAAAATAATCGTGAATGGCGCCCATGTCGTATTGCAGCGTCAGCACTGTCTGAAGCTCCCCTGGTTGTTTTACATGCCCGTTGTATATAGTACCGACACTTGTCATACATGTAACCTTGATTTATTTTAAAGTCACATCCAAAAGACTAATTGTTATTAGTAGTTTTTGTTTGTTTTATCAGGGACGTTTGTTTGTATACGTCCCTGGTTTGAGGAGTCTGGGATGGAACTTGCGACCCCTGGGTTCGCAGTTCATTTCCATTGATCCGCTCTGAGCTACCTTTACTTCCTTTAAGTTTTTATATGTATACCTAGGCTACCATATGTACCTTATGTGAGAGGGCCCTTTATCAGATATATACCCTTACCAACAAGGGGCATTGATAGGCTTGAGCGGGCAACAGCGACTATAAGACGAGAGAAGAGGGCTGCGTGACAGACATGCTGAGACTACTTGAACTACCATCTCTGCAACAACGAAGAACAATCAGCAGACTGTTTTCTTTTAGAATGGTTGAGGGGTTAGTGCCGGCTATGCCTCCACACAAATTCTTGACACCGGTCAGACAAAATTTATAAACGTATCGTCAAAATCAGTGACTACTTAGCAGACAATATTATAGCCAATAAAACCATAAATCATGACAAACGAGAACAATCATTGAGTGGAACCAGTTAGACACAAGTGTGGTGCATGCAAAGACAGGTGAGGGCTTCAAAACGAAAACTGCCCTTCAAAAATGCTGCTAATACTAAATAGCTCTCCCGTTGTGCGACGTTGTAGGCCCTTCGCCGTATTTATGCAAGTTAACTGGACTATAAACAAATAAAGAATAAACAAATGTATGTTATACCTGCATAAAACTATTCGCCCCGCTCTCGTTAAGATTAGCCCATCACAACCAAAGCCCACTCCCCAATCGTTGAACCTAAGAAGCTATGAGATGATTGCATGCCCATCCAAAACAAGAGGTCAATGACCTTGAAGCTCTACTGATTGATTTTGATTTCAGGAAGTAGTCGCTACAGACTTGTTTTTTGAAAAAATATTTTTAGCCGTGGCGGCCATCTTGAATTTCCGGCCGACCTGAATTTTTGCTAGGATCAATTAGACATCAAGAGCAACATTCCTGTGAAGTTTCATGAAAAACCGTCAAGTAGTTTCACAGGAATAGTCGCTACAAGTTTTCATTATATAACTCTATGTAAACAAAGATGGCCGCTGACAGCCATGTTTAACGTCGAATCAAAATAATGTTTGACTCTGATAACCATCATGTCATGCTGATCATTTTACAAAAAGTCCCATATCAAAATCACTTATAGTTTTCAAGACGTAGTCGCTACAAACTTCTTTTTTAAAAAATCTAATTTTAGCTATGGCGGCCATCTTGAATTTCTGGCCGATCTGAAATTTTGCTAGGATCAATTAAACATTAAGAGCAACATTCCTGTAAAGTTTCATGAAAATCTGCCAAGTAGTTTCAAAGGATTAGTCGCTACAAGTCTTTACTATATAACTCTATGTAAACAAAGATGGCTGCTGGCAGCCATGTTTAACGTTGAATCAAAACAATTTTTGACAAGGACCAACATCATGTCATGCTGATCATTTCACAAAAAGTCCAATATCAATATCACTTACAGTCTTCAAGTAGTAGTCGCTACAAACTTGTATTTTGAAAATCTATTTTTAGCCATGGCAGCCATCTTGAATTTCCGGGCGACCTGAAATTTTGCTAGGATCAATTAGACATCAAGAGCAACATTCCTGTGACGTTTCATGAAAATCCGTCAAGTAGTTTCAGAGGAGTAGTCGCTACAAGTTTTCATCATATAACTCTATGTAAACAAAGATGGCCACTGGCAGCCATGTTTAACGTCGAATCAAAATAATGTTTGACTCTGATAACCATCATGTCATGCTGATCATTTTACAAAAAGTCCCATATCAATATCACTTATAGTTTTCAAGACGTAGTCGCTACAAACTTTTTTTTTAAAAAATCTAATTTTAGATCTTGAATTTCTGCCCGATCTGAAATTTTGCTAGGATCAATTAGAGCAACATTCCTGTAAAGTTTCATGAAAATCTGTCAAGTAGTTTCAAAGGAGTAGTCGCTACAAGTTTTCATTATATAACACTATGTAAACAAAGATGGCCGCTGGCAGCCATGTTTAACTTCGAATCAAAACGATTTTCGACAAGGACCAACATCATGTCATGCTGATCATTTTAGAAAAAGTCCCATATCAATATCACTTATAGTTTTCATGAAGAAGTCGCTACAAACTTGTTTTTTAAAAACCTATTTTTAGATCTGGCGGCCATCTTGGATTTCACATCAACATGAAGTTTTGCTAGGATCAACTAGACTTCATGAGCAACATTTCTGTAAAGTTTCATGAAAATCCATTCAGTAGTTTCAGAGGAGAAGTCGCTACAAAAAAAAGTTTACGGACAGACAGACAGACGGACAGACGGACGACGGACGCTGCACCACGGCATAAGCTAAATAAGTAGAGCTAAAAATGAGTGACTGGCAGTTTACAGGGCGCGGCCATGATGGTTTGCATTGTCCAATGAAATTCATCGTTACAAAGTAAATAAACAAATCCCATGATTCAAGTTATATCGAATACAAATATAGAAATTATAGAACACAAATGTAACAGATAGAATATAAATGATAATTTTTACAATATAAATACAAAATATACAATACAAATAGACAATTATAGAATACAAAAGAAAATATACAATACAAATTGACAATTGCAGAATACAAATGAAAAATATATAATACAAATTGACAATTATAGAATACAAACGAAAAATATACAATACAAATTGACAATTATAGAATACAAATAAGAAAATATACACTATAAATTAAATCATATTGAATATAAATATAAAACATATCGAATAATGCAACGTTTGACATGCCATAGTCATATGGTATCCCAACGTCAGTAACGTCACACATTTCAGAAATACGTTATTGTCACTGATTGCATGTTCCATGTTATTGTATTGATAAATCAGTGTCATCACCTTAAGCAACTCAGACAGTTGTGACGTCATGGCGTCATTAAGAAGGGAAAACCCGTTTGATCAGGTTCTGACATACCTTTGTAAAGCTCTGTACTTGTATATGTACAGTAGTTTGCTATTAAAAACATGATCCGTCTCAAATAGCTATCAATCGATTTGAATTATAATAACCAAATTTGCATAGCTTCAAAAACTCTGATAGGAAACCAAACTCTTCTTGGAACTAAATACAATTTAAGGTCATTCTTGGTACTAAATATAATTTAAGGTCATTTACACAAACTCCGACGCATTCAGCACTTTCAGGGCTTTGATTATTATTTGCATTTATTAGATCTACCTTTTATATACAGGAATGCCTCGTGTGTCCTTGTCAGGAAATAGATGTCATTCTGCAATAAAGAAGAAACAGTAAACATCTAAATTAAACAATTACACATTTGAGCTACTAGAATGAACACAATTGAAATGACTTTATCTTTTCATTATCTTACTTTCTGAATATAAACTACTTACTTTATTTACAGATGGTTACCAAGAAAGTATGCTAATCTACGAATAAAATGCCAAAAGTAATATCAGCCATAAACAATACGCAGGATCAACCCTACATACTAAGTAATATCAACCCTACACATTAATATCAACCCTACACACTAAGTAATATCAACACTACACACTAAGTAATATCAACACTACACATTAAGTAAAATCAACTCTACACACTAATTAATATCAACCCTACACATTAATATCAATCCTACACGCTAAGTAATATCATCTATACACACTAAGTGATATCAACCATACACATTAATATCAACACTACACACTAAGTAATATTAACCCTACGCATTAAGTAATATCAGCCCTACACATTAAGTAATATCAACCCTACACATTAAGTAATATAAACCCTACACATTAAGTAATACCAACTCTACACACTAAGTAATAACCCTACACATTAAGTAATATCAGCCCTACACATTAAGTAATATCAACCCTACACACTAAGTAATATCAATCCTCCACATTAAGTAATATCAACCCTACACACTAAGTAATAACCCTACACATTAAGTAATATAAACTCTACACACTAAGTAATATCAACCCTACACACTAAGTAATATCAACCCTACACATTCAGCAATATCAACCCTATACATTAAGTAATATCAACCTTACACACTAGGCAATATCAACCCTACAAAATCAGTAATATCAACCCTACACGTTAAGCAATATCAACCCTACACACTAAGCAATATCAACCCTACACATAAAGCAATATCAACCCTACACATAAAGCAATATCAACCCTACACACTAAGCAATATCAACCCTACACATAAAGCAATATCAACACTACAAATTAGGTAATATCAACCCTACACATTATGTAATATCAACCCTACACACTAGGTAAAATCAGCCCTACACACTAAGTAATATAAACCCTACACACTAAGTAATATCAACCCTACAAACTAAGTAATATCGACCCTACACATTAATATCAACCCTACACATTAAATAAAATTACTAAGTGTGTAGGGTTGATATTAATGTGTAGGGTTGATATTACTTAGTGTGTATGGTTGATAGTAATTAGTGTGTAGGATTGATATTGCTTAATGTGTAGGGTTGATATTGCATAATGTGTAGTGTTGATATTGCTTAATGTGTAGGGTTGATATTGCTTAATGTGTAGGGTTGATATTACATAATGTGTAGGGTTGATATTACTTATTAATACACATTAAGTAATATCAACCATACACACTAAGTAATATCAACCCTACACACTAAATAATATCATCCCTCTACATTAATATCAACCCTACACATTACGCAATATCAACCATACACACTAAGTAAAATCAACCCTACACACTAAGTAATATCAAACTTACACACTAAGTAATATCAACCCTAACCACTAAGTAATATAAACCCTGCACACTAAGGAATATCAACCCTACACATTAAGTAATATCAACCATACACCCTCAGTAATATCAACCTTACAAAAGAGTCATGAAAAAAGACGAAATGGAGCTATTCATTAAAGAAACAGTCAGCAAAATAATTTCTGAGTTGAATGAGAACATGGAGTTAATGATCCAAATTAAAATAGACGAAACAACAAAAGGAATGAGAGAAAAAATGAAGGACATAGAAAATGAAAACATACAACTAAAAAGTGACATACACAGCCTCAGATCACAGCTTACAACCACAAAAACAAAGAGTGAAGAAGCTGATATGAGATCTAAGGAAGCACTGTCCATGTCAAATTACAATGAGCAGTACTCGCGTAAAAATAACGTTAAGATCCTTAACATCGAAGATAAGATCAACGAAACTGAAGAGGAGCTCACATCTCACGTCTGTGACTTGCTCCAAGAAAAAGGGGTCACACTTCAGCTATCGAAAATAGTTGCCATCCACCGCATTCCTGGGAAAGTAGGCCAACCGAAACCAGTCTTACTTAAACTGGCCAACAACAACGAAAAAACAAAAATTATGAGAAAGAGGTCCGAGTTTAAACAAATGGGTCACCGCCTTGTGGACGATGTCACAAAGTGCAATGCACATTTAATCAAGAGCCTGTGGGACCACAAAGACATTGAGCAGGCATGGTATTACAATGGGTCCGTCTACGGGAAGACCGAGGCAGGAACACGACACCGATTCGATATATTCGATGACATTGCGGCCGTTGTGGGGAAGTGAATATTTCCCATTTTAGGTGGGGACACTGACAGTAGCTTGTGATAAAATATATTTACTTCACGATAAGTAATAAAAATACAACTATATGTATACTTCTTAATTCTATAGTTTAAATCTTATACAAGTGTGAAAGTTGTGAGTGTTTAATTCAGTTTTGAGTGTTGATTCATTCTTTACTGGATTGTGATAATATTCAGTGGACAGCTAAAGATTATAACAGTTATATAACTCACTAGTGACACACATTTATGGAGTATGTACAGTTACTGATCTATATAATTATATACCTGAAGGTCAGTGAATGTGATTTTGAAAACCAAAGAGGATATACCATGAACATTATTAGTATGTGCAGTTTATGAAATATATTAATCTTGTTGAGGACTATAATTATTTTGGCTTAAAAAGTGAGTATTTTTATCATTTAAATATATTTTGTTGCATATGTTTAGAACAAAGGCTGAAAAGCTGTAATAGAAAAAATATCTATTAATAAAAAAGTATTTTAAACAGCCACAATATGTTTTTAAGTTTGAGTATTTTTTCTTTTCTTTTGATATTCATAAGGCAAGGGGGAAAAAAGGGTTTGTTTCCGCTAACGGCTTCAAAAGAATTAGGGTCGATAGGTAGGCAAAACTTTTCTTCTTTTTTTTTATTTTTTTATTATTATTAATGACCTTATTTTTGTTAATGAAAAAACACTTTTAATATGATAAAAACTACTGGGGAAGGTATTACTACCTAGAGAATACATGGTTATGGCCCTTTTTCAATTTTTGGTTATGTACATTGGCTAAATAATAGGGTCAGTCGGGTTGGCGAAAACAAGCATTTATTTTTTTCTTTTAAACCTAATATATATTTATAATAGATCTATATAGACATAATTAATAATATTACAGGCTTGTTTGTTTTTGTTTGTTTTTGCCAAAGTCAGCTTTTGGTTCATTTTGTTATGAATCTGGCACTTATCATTCTGCCTTTTTGTTTGCATTCCCTTATATTTTATTTCATGTTACTGGTACTGTACAGGGGACCCTCTCTGTTTGGATTTTACTTTGATTACATGTCTTATATGATGACTCATGGAGGCTAAAATTTTGTCAGTTAATTGTCAGGGTCTTGGCTCAACTGAGGAACGTCTAGATGTATTTAATTACTTGAAATCAAAACAATGTCATATATACTGCCTTCAAGATATTCATTCAACAAAATCTAGCGAACATATTATAAAATCACAATGGGGATATGATGGCATTTTTAGCTCTGGTACTTCAAATTCCAGAGGAGTTGCAATATTATTTAACAAAAATGTTGAGTACACTCTACATAAACATATATCTTGCCCTGAAGGCAATTTTATTATAGCAGATCTAACTGTTAATAATAACAGACTGACATTAATTAACATATATGGCCCAAATATCGATAATCCTGCCTTTTATGATAATATGGTGACACTATCAGAGACAATTAATAATGATAAAATGATATGGTGTGGCGACTTTAATCTAGTACAGGACCCCAAAACTGATTACTACAATTACAAAAATATAAATAATAAAAATGCTCGTGAAAAGATTTTGGAAATAAAAGAAAAATATTACCTTATTGATCCTTTCAGAGAAAATAATCCAGATTTAAAAAGATATACATGGAGAAAAAAGAACCCTTTAAAGCAGGCACGACTTGACTTTTTTCTGATAACAGACAATTTATTACCGTCGGTAAACAAAAGCACGATAGAGTCTAGCTATCGTTCTGACCATTCCATGGTTATTCTAGATCTTTCTTTTACCTTATTTAAAAGAGGAAAACCATTATGGAAACATAACAATTCTTTACTGAAAGACATAGATTACTTAAATTGTATGAACGAAAAAATAAATGATATCATAACACAATATGCGCTACCAATATATGACATCCAAAACATCAAATACATACCAAATGAAGAAATACAGTTTGTCATCAATGACCAATTATTTTTAGATACACTCTTAATGGAGTTAAGGGGGAAATCTATTTCATACTCAAGCTTTAAAAAGAAACAACAAGATAACCTAGAGAAAGATGTTATCCAAAAAATAGAGAAATTAGAACACAACCTTTTACCAGAAAATTTGGAGCAGTTAGAAAATTTAAAAGAAACTTTAACAGACTTACGTAAGCAGAAAATGCAAGGTTATGTTATTAGATCAAGAGCAACTATTATTGAAGAAGATGAAAGACCCAGTAGCTATTTTTGCAATCTTGAATCCTATAATTACACAAGCAAAGTTATTCCAAAAATTGAAAAAGATGACGGTACATTAATAACGGACCAATTTGATATTCTTGAAGAAACAAAATGTTTTTATGAATCATTATATAGTAGCACAGATGCCACCATGATAAATGTAGATTTAGATACAGAACTTCTTAATTATGATATTCCAAAGCTTTCCCCTGAGGAAGCAAACTCTCTGGAAGGAACGATAACGTTTGAACAAGCATCATCAACGCTGAAAGCAATGTCAAATAATCGCAGTCCCGGTTCAGATGGATTCAGCGCAGATTTCTTTAAAGTTTTTTGGAAGCACTTAGGGCATTTTGTAATAAGAGCAATAAATTTTGGTTATCTTAATGGAGAATTATCAATAACGCAAAGGGAAGGGATTATAACTTGCATACCAAAGGATAATAAACCCCGTAATTTTTTAAAGAATTATAGGCCTATCTCATTATTGAATTGCGTTTATAAAATTGCATCTGGCACTATAGCTTCCAGAATTAAAACTACACTATATAAACTTATTAATGGGGATCAAACTGGTTTTATAGCTGGGCGATACTTGGGAGAAAATACAAGGCAGCTGTTTGACATCATGCACTTTGCTGAAGAAAACAACTTACCTGGATTAATTTTGTTGGTGGACTTTGAAAAAGCATTTGATTCTCTATCTTGGGCATTTATTCATAAAGTTTTGGCTTTTTTTGGATTTGGTACCTCTATTACTTCATGGCTAAAAGTTCTATACAAAAATGCTAAGCTGGCTATCAATCAAGGGGGACACTTGTCATCATTTTTTCCAATTAAGAGGGGCTGCCGCCAAGGAGATCCATTATCACCATATATCTTTATCTTGTGCGCAGAAATTCTTGCTATTAAGATCAGAAATAATAAAAATATTAAAGGAATAACTATTGGAAACACTGAATTCAAATTCTCACAATATGCAGATGATGCTGCGGCAATATTAGATGGTTCAAATACATCTCTGAATGAGACTCTTAATGAGCTATCCTACTTTGCAAAATATTCAGGGCTTAAGGTAAATTTCGATAAAACACAAGTAATATGGATAGGGATTAAAAAGTACAGCAGTGATACAATCAAAACAAGGTGGAAATTGTCATGGGGGAAAACTGATTTTAAACTGCTAGGAATCAATTTCAATGTAGACTTGAATAAAATCACTCATATAAATTATTTAGAAAAAATAACAAAGATAAAAAACTTAATCAAACAATGGAAGCGTAGATACTTAACCCCATTTGGAAAAATAACAGTAATAAAATCCCTTCTTCTACCTATGTTTAACCATTTATTTATATCACTTCCAAACCCTAATGATAATATTATAAAACAAATAAATACAATTTTTTATGATTTCTTATGGGAAGGACCAGCAAAAATAAAACACAGTGTTCTGGTAAAAAAATACTTTAAAGGAGGGCTTAAAATGATTAACTTAAAGGCTTTTATTTATGGTCTTAAAGCAACATGGTTAAGAAGATGGATACTTACAGGTGGTAAATGGATACAGATAATTGAGCATACACTCAACTTAAAAAATATAACAAGTTTTGGGAAAACATATACAGAGATACTAATTGCACAGATAAAAAATCCATTTTGGATTGATGTTTTAAAATCATATGCATATATTAATTAAAAAAATCAGCCTGAAACTGCTGAACAATTTCTAGCAAGTCCTATTTTCCATAACGATAATCTCAAAATTGGTGGGAATGCTATATTCATTCAGTCATGGTATAACAAAGGCATATTTCTTATAAATGATTTAGTTAAAGACAATGGAGACTTCTACTCAGAACTAGAATTTAAGGAGATGTACAATGTTAGAACAAATTTTATTCAATATAATGGAATAGTTGCATCAATTAAAGGGTATGCCGTTAAACAAAATATTAAGAAGTTCCATAAAAAGCTACAAAATCCATTAATATTAGCTAATGTTGCACTTCTAACTAAAAACACCAAAGGAACCAAAAACATATATGATATACTAAACAAAAATGAAGATAAACCTACATCTAAACAGAAGTGGGATAACATTTATAACATTGAAAATCACTTATGGAAAGATATTTATATGTCCCCTTTTATATATAAACTTAGTACAAGACTTCAATGGTTTCAAGTAAGGATCAACCATAGAATATTACCAACAAAAAAATACCTATTTACAATTAAAGCCATTGACAGTCCACTTTGTAATTTGCCACCAACCCGAGACCATTCCACATATGCTTTGGTCATGTCCAGAAACACAAACATTTCTTACTGAAATCAAGGCCTGGTTACTAACTAAGCATATACATATTACATTTATAGAAGAACTATTTTTATTCAATATTGGAAAAAACCTATCATCAACCGATCTTTACATTATTATAGAAATCAAATATTATATTTTTTCATCAAAACATCTGAACAAATCACTATCCCTCACTGCTATGAAGAACAGACTTAAGCATTCATATGAATCCCTTAAATGTATAGCCGTCAAAAATAATACCTTGGAATCATTTTTGGAAAAATGGACAAACTATAAAGAGGCAGTAGAAGATTAATATACTATTAACATTATGCAAAAATTAATACCAAGATCCTGACAACTGATTATCTGAATCAATCCAGATTAATCTGGACTTAAAGATTTATTATAAACAATCGTACAGAGGGTGTGTCTACTGGACAGTTAATTGGTAACCCATATATTTTGAAAATGAATAATAGAAAAGATTTTCCCATCTTACTTAGTTTATTTTTTCAAAGAGAAAAACATATATATACTGAAACTAGAGGAAAGAGAGTATCAGAATGAGTGAGTGTTGTGACAACTATTTTATATTGTTATAATTTTCTTTGTAAAGTGTGCGGTGGGATGGCCCTCCCCGACCCACAACACACTCATTCACGGGGAGAATAAATGGGTTACCTATTTGGTAACGGAAAAAAAACAAAAAACAAAAAAAAAAACTTACACACTAAATAATATCAACCCTACACAATAATATCAACCATACACACTAAGTAATATCAACCCTACACACTAAGTAATATCAAACTTACATCCTAAGTAATATCAACCCTACACATTAAGTAATATCAACCCTACACATTAAGTAATATCAACCCTACACATTAAGTAATATGAACCCTACACATTAAGTAATATCAACCCTACACATTAAGTAATATGAACCCTACACACTAAATAATATGAACCCTACACACTGAGTAATATTCAAGGGAACATGAGTCATGGATAGGACAAGATTTTTGATTATCAGGAGCTGGTGACCGTGACCTTTGACCTCAAGATCAATAGGGGTCATCCATCTGAAGCGGACAAGGCTGCATCTACAGACAGACGGACGGACGGATAGGGTGAAACCAGTATAAACTTCGTTTAGCGGGGGTATAAAAACTAATGGGACGCCGTGAGTTTGAAAGAAAAACTATATTGCCATTTTATGTTGTGCACCTTTAAAACATAAAAGTCCCATAACTCTTCCATTACTTTTCAGAATGTTACCATAATCATTTTACCATAATCAATTTGATACTTGACATATTTATAACAAATATGGATGGAATATCTCATATTATAATATAATCAAATGCTTTTCATTAAAATGAGCGAAAACATTTTATGGCTGGACTGACAGATGAATAGACGGACGGACATAGCGCAATCCCATAGTCCCCACTCCAGTTTCACTGGTATAGGGGGACTAATAAAAGTAGCTTCCTAGCCAGGGCAGCTAGGGGCAGTGATTCTCTGTCCCCGGACGTGTCTGTATCGTACCTTAATCAAATCTATCAATGCTGACTGGAACTCCTCCAACGCCGGGCCTGTCGGACCTTGTTCTGTTTGTATACAAAAGAAGTTCATTATGCATTATCTGTAATTCAATTACAAGAAATTTCTGCTAGAATTTGAACATTCCCCAATCGGAACTGCCTCGTCGGATTCCGTCACTCGGGAAACCGAGTATGGAAAATGGCGAAGATTTCCGATCGCGATATACCCGTGAGACGGGATCCCGAAGAATTACGGGATTGGCCGAGTTTTTACGATCGAACATTAGACCATTAAGTGGCAAACAATTTGTAAAGCATAGAGACTACTTCTAGGGGAAGGAGTCCTCAAGGTGACGAAAAAGGTATACATATTCTAGTTTGAATATGAACAGTCATATAAACTAAAATTTAACCTTTAACCTGTTACATATATATAATGGACTGCTCGTTCTTTGAATTAAGACCATTCCATCAGGAGTAAACTTAGTTACTCTCTGATTCCATTTATGTGACAAAGGGGTTTCTCGTAAGTGATCTGGGTTTACAATAGACGTAAAGGCTATTATAGTCGGTCGGTGCTTAGCGGGTTAAGGGTTAACCCTACTGTAGGATTCCTTATCCAGAGGGCTACGAAGAGACATTACTCAGAAAATGACAGAACTACAGAAAAATAAGCGATCTATTGACAAACTTCAGCTACGAAATAGTTCAACCAAGCCATTCTACTCGTCTCACCGTCGGCATTTCCTTCAGTGTCTCTGTCCGCGTCACCGTCAGCATTGCTTAGCAATGTTTACTATATAAGCTTATTCCTCTGAAACCGATTTCAATGAAACTTTACAAATGTATATATTCACTGTCAAAAAAAAAGAATTCATAGAGACAAGTGCCATAACTCTTGATATGCATTTAATCAGAATTATGCAGGTCTCTATTTTACTTTTACTTTTATCTATATTAAACTGTTCATCATATCTCTGAAACTGGATATTATATGAATTAAGTAAAACTTAACATATTGCTATATTAATGACATAAACTCAGAGTGCCCATATTCTGTTATGTAATAAAGCGTTCCTTTTTCAATTTTTTTTTATTTTTTATTTTTTTGTTTTGTCTTGTTTTTCAAAAAAAAAATCCACGATATCTCAGATTCACATTAAAGGAATTCAATGAACGTCACACATGTATATATTGTAGTAAAACAAACTAATAGAGACAAGTGTCATAACTCTGTTATGCATTTAAACAGAATCACGCCCCTTCTTTTGACATGTATGTTTTTTTTTATAAATATCATTTTTTTCGCCATTCTCTGAAATCCCTCAAACACATCCAAAATCTTAACATGTTTTCAGTAACATAAAGGGAACTCGTATAGAAATGCGTCAATAGTATGTTATGCAATTAAGCAGAATTACCACGTACTTCTAAAGATGCGGTTATACTCGTACATAGGATATAGTTTTTATTCTTTTTTAGTTTAAAATTCACATACTGCCTCGTATCGGCAACCCTGCAGGCGCTTTCAGTAACAACAGTGTTACTATCGACTCATTTTCAATGAAATGGCAGAGGCGAGTCACTCTCTGGACAAAAAATAGAGCTATGTCTGATTGATTAACAAAATAGATACACCAATGTATCACAAGACGATACAAATGTGTTATCCCGCAAAATGGAAAATTCTATTTCGCTGACTTTCATAGCTGACGTCAGCTACGCGCTGACCCAAAATGGGTGAGGAAAATGCTGACCTTTTAGAAAACGCCGACCTTGTTAATTATTTTAATGACACGCGGTAATCATATAACACGTTACCTTTAACGATTCATTTCTATGGTACATTAAATTGCAAATGTGATTAGCCTATTAGGCTTATACTGAATAAACACGCGTTAATGAAATAAATACACATGTCAAGTAACACGTTAACTTTAAAATTAAAATCAAATAATAATACCATTTTGCATATTAAACTAATTAGTAAATATGGTACAAATTAGGAATTTAATACATCGATTTATTAATTCAGTGTGCTGTGCCTTACTAGTATCAATTAGACTATATAATTTATGTTTGCATAAAGATAATTATATTTATAATGCATTATATCAAGGGACAGTAACTAACATAAGGCATACATGGCAATCTTGATTTTTTTATTTTTTTAAAAACTCAAGGCATCCACAGACCTAATAACAAATTTATGTTTATTAATATGTCTGTGAGGCATCCCGTTATATTTTTTTCTTGCATGTGTTCAATCATCTATAGTAATAGAAATAATAGTATAAAGCCGATTGTGTTTGATATTATATGCAGTTGATAATAGTGCACCCATAATATATTACTGGATAACAATGGAGACGCTAATTTTAATGATCGATAAACACTTCAAGAATCATAATCATAACTTTATGTAACTGACTGTAATCGCAATTAATTAGCTAACAATTTGACTTAAGTTTCTTCTTAATTATCTGTTAACAGTTACAGTTTGAATATGTTTCTATTTAATAAGACCTTATTATTGACACATACTTAAAAATAGCGCTGGTTTTCTTACATGTATTTAAATTATAGTCAGTAATACATGGGGAAATGCGTGAACAACAGACGAATATTTATTTTCTTGATTGCAAATAATCAAGAGTTTGCTATGTTTTTGCGCGATTTGATACATACCAATTCTGTGGAAATAAGTGATAAATGAGTTTTGTTAATATTGTTCGGCTCATATTTCAACAACAAAAGACATTCAAAAATATAGTTTTCACTATTTAATTTGATTAACTAGATAACTAAGTATTGTTAACTGAAAAAAACAAAACAACAATGATTAAAATAAGATTAGTTTACTATACACAATCAAGGTCGTCAAAGTTAGTAAAATTCCTAAAAGGTCAGCGTTTTCTAACTAGTTTCAACTCCCAAATAATCCATTGAATACAAAATAAAAAACGCTGATTTTGCTTAATATATTCACATATATGTTGTTTTACTTAGATATACTCAAAAAATATAACAACAATGATAATAATAAGATTAGTATTCTGTAAACAATCAAGGTCAGTAAAGTCAGCAAAATTCATTAAAAGTCAGCGTTCTCTACCTATTTTCAACTTCCAAATAAACCATTAAAAAACAAATAAAAACGCTGATTTTGCTTAATATATTTAAATACATGTTGTTTTACGGAGATATACTCAAACAAGTGTTTAATTATCTTTATTAAGTAAATAATTAACAAGGTCAGCGTTTTCTAAAAGGTCAGCGTTTTCCTCACCAATTTTGGGTCAGCGCGTAGCTGACGTCAGCTATAAAAGTCAGCGAAATAGACCGACCCTAGATCCAAGTCTCAATGACATTTTAAAGAAAAACACATTCCATGTCTTTACTCAAGTGAACTTAAGTTCAATCTCCAGTCATCATGAACTTTGAAAGAATGTGCACTGATAATAGACAAGACGTCCGATTGAAAACTTCACCCGTAGTTATATATAAATAAACAAGGGTGAAATGCTTAACTAAATTGTAACTACATATAAATAGAGAAGAGGATTCGGTAATCCTTCTTCATGGGGACATACATCTCCTGTTCTTGAAGCATATAAAACAATAGTTATAGGGCAGTCACTGACAGGAGTCTCACCGGTAGACGAAAAAGAAAACAATAGTTATAGGGCAGTCGATGACAGGAGTCTCACCGGTAGACGAAAAAGAAAACAATAGTTTTAGGGCAGTCGCTGACAGGAGTCTCACCGGTAGACGACAAAGAAAACAATAGTTTTAGGGCAGTCGCTGACAGGAGTCTCACCGGTAGACGACAAAGAAAACAATAGTTTTAGTGCAGTCGCTGACAGGAGTCTCACCGGTAGACGACAAAGAAAACAATAGTTACAGGGCAGTCGATAACAGTAGTCTCACCGGTAGACGAAGAAAACCATAGTATTAGGGCAGTAACTGACAGGAGTCTCACCGGTAGACGAAAAAGAAAACAATAGTTATGGGGCAGTCGCAGACAGGCGCTCACCGGTAGACGACAAAGAAAACAATAGTTTTAGGGCAGTCGCTGACAGGAGTCTCACCGGTAGACGACAAAGAAAACAATAGTTTTAGTGCAGTCGCTGACAGGAGTCTCACCGGTAGACGACAAAGAAAACAATAGTTACAGGGCAGTCGATAACAGTAGTCTCACCGGTAGACGAAGAAAACCATAGTTTTAGGGCAGTAACTGACAGGAGTCTCACCGGTAGACGAAAAAGAAAACAATAGTTATGGGGCAGTCGCAGACAGGCGCTCACCGCTAGACGAAAAAGAAAATAGTAATAGGGCAGTCACTGACATGAGTCTCACCGGTAGACGAAAAAGAAAATAGTTAATAGGGCAGTCACTGACAGGAGTCTAATTGGTAGACGAAAAAGAAGATATATTCGTTATACTCAATCGTTTCTTTGCAGTAGTATTTGTGAAAATACATTAAAACTATAGTGACCTTAAAGGAACACAGGACAATCTTGAAAAATTACAATTAGCACCCTTTGTATTAACTGTCTTTAAACCAGGTTGCATATAACTAAATAACAGGTAATACAATGTAGAGATTATTGTTTTTTTGTTCTGTATTCTGTATTCAGATAATGACTTAATGATTTGAAAATATACAAGCTAAGTGAAAATGCAAACGGAATGCCCCGAGTTTATAAAAATAATCAAGATTGCCGTGTGTCTCTCTAATAGTTGTTTTACAGATTTATTTGTGCAAATACAATTAAAATGAAATCTCAACTTTTTAGCCCTGTAACAAGTGTTAGATTCGATCGTAAAAAAAAAAGGTATACAAAGTTTCATAAAAGTCAGTGCACCATTACAAAGGATCTTCAGCCAAACGATAAGGATTGGATGTTGACTAATCAATGAAATGTTTGTATTTAGAGTTTAATATCACTTTTAACAATATTTTAATCATCACGACGATGATGATGCTCAATTTTACAGTCCTGCCACACAGGAATATCACATCGTAGACACGAAATACCCCACCCAGTCACATTATTCCGACACCGAGCCGGTCAGTCAAACTTTATAATGCTGCGGAGTGCCACACTGGAATATCACACCGTAGACATGAAATACCCCACCCAGTCACATTATTCTGACACCGAGCCGGTCAGTCATACTTTATAATGCTGCGGAGTGCCACACTGGAATATCACGCCTCAGACACGAAATACCCCACCCAGTCACATTATTCTGACACCGGGCTGACCAGTCATACTTTATAATACTGCGGAGTGCCACACAGGAATATCACGCCTTAGATACACGACATGATACTCCTTCAGTCACATTATACTGCCGCCAGGCCAAGCAGTTCTAGCACTACATGTATATACTGAGCATCAAGTAACAGAGCCGTAACCTATACTTTCTTCCCTGAAATCTTTAGTATCAGCGGTCCCGGATTTAACCCACAAATTAGAATTATTAACTAGGCAGAACATAATCAAGGACCATGGAGAACTCGCCATCACATATTTAAATAAATGTGTGTTACAAACCCTAGAAACACTATATATAAATGTTTGTTACAAGCCCACGTAACCCTAAAAATAAATGATTGTTACAACCTCCGTAACCCTAGAAATAAATAATTGGTACAGATCACCGTAACCCAAAAAATAAATATTTATTAAACTCGATGGGAGTTCCGCGGAACGGTGCAT
Organism: Cyrtodaria siliqua; assembly: GCA_037043455.1. NCBI lineage: Eukaryota > Metazoa > Mollusca > Bivalvia > Adapedonta > Hiatellidae > Cyrtodaria > Cyrtodaria siliqua. The sequence continues at coordinate 18,148 of JAWPHD010002856.1, read as the reverse complement.
AGAATTACCGGAATCCACCTATTTACCGGAATCCTACCGGAATCCACTTGAATTACCGGAATCCACTTTTTAAAATTGATATATTTTAAAATATTGATAGAATACATTAGTTATAGTATTAGAAGACTAAAGATAATGTACTAATAATGATATATACTATATAAAATATGTTGTTTTTTATATATTTATTAGTTTTTTTTCGTATTTTATGAATTTTTCAAAAAATCAATTGCTAATAAAATTTCATTTACGGATGATGATGTTGTTTGCATTAGTTTTTTACCTCTTTTACATGTGTCATAATAATAGATACAGTATAATATTATTGATATTGTTAAAAGGGCCTTGGTTATTGACAATTTTGAGATGTTCTTTCGAACAATATTGTTTGGCCCTTAAAAGGGCCTTTATAATGCATAAAGCATTTATATCTTGGTAGATAATAAACATCTATGAATGACAGATGTCAATATTCTCATGCCACCTTCTTTGGCTCCAGGATGAACCATGTCTGCGTCATAATGGCGAGGGAACTTCAGTTTCTTCATGACATTGATGAAGTCTTCCTGCAACATTACTCGCAGCCTCTTGTTAACACTGCGTCGCACTTGGTTGAAATGTGCGACAGTCGTATTTGTAAACTGTGAGTCGGTCAATCACATATTAAAACAGACTGTTGACTGGAAATCAAAACCACTGACAGACCTGGTGCAGTCTATTAAGGAAATTGTGGACGGTCAGTTTAAGGACTTACGGAGTGCTCTGATCGGGACAGGTGAATTTCGTCTGGCCGACAGCCATAAGAAATTTCAGGTTACAAAGACTCAATGGATTACCATGACGGACGAACAGCGTACAAAATTGTACAAACGTTACCGGAAACATATTGGCACTGACCCCAAGTACTTGACGTCGACAGACGGACGGTCGACAATAATAGCACCAAGGACACATGGTAAAAAACCAGGACAACGAAAACGGAAAATAAATGCTCGGACTTTGACAGTGAACATTAAGAAACAGAAGACTGCTGAAGAGACTGAGACTGATACTGAGGATTAATGGGAATTACTGTGGGTGCATCTGTTGTCCAAAACAAAGACTGGACTGGCTGTCAGGGGTTCATATGTTTCATGTTTTATTGTCTTTTATAATGTATTATGTTATCAATAAAAATCACATATGTTTCATGTTATAATGTTTTGTATTACGTATTATGTTAACACTGTCATTTGTATTATTATCATTTGCCATCCTTCCTGTCGCTCGGTATAAGGCTGGTGACCGGTGTAAATCACAGGCAATCAGGGCTTTGCTCCATGGGCACTGGGTAACTGACAGGAAGCATGTTTTTTGTTAAAAATATCAAATATGTTTCATGTCTTGTAATAATTATTCAATGTTGGCTGTTGTTAATGTTCGTCTTGTCCATGTGCACTGTAAAAGAATAATATATATATATCATTTTTGTAAAACAAACATAAAAAGCACCATAAAAGAAGTGCAACCTAAGCACCATAAAAGATGAATAAATGACAACATTAAAAATATGTGCTAATTTGGTTAGTTAATGGGTGGTATAGATGTAAATAAATAATTTTAATTTATACCACCAAGTCCTAGTTACACCTCCTCGATGGTACTAACCGGAAACAACATAATTTTTATTTGTTACACTCAAATAAAAGATATGTTGGCTGACGTGACAGGGCGTATCTTATATTACGGCAAATTATCTGGTGTACGCCAATTTAGATAAAAAATAGTGGATTCCGGTAATTTAAATGTCGTATTCCGGTATTTTTCGATAATTAAAGTCACAAAAACACATATTCATTAATATACCCATTAATATATTACTTAATTAACTATACATTTACGTCAATTTAGATCATAAATAGTGGAGTCCGGGGTAATTTAGATCAAGTGGATTCCGGTAGGATTCCGGTAAATAGGTGGATTCCGGTAATTCTATGCACCCCCGCGGAACGCGTGTGTCGCCTGTCAGCGCTTTGTCAGTATAACAAGGTCTTTTGGACCCAGATAAATGACCTTGACAAACTGGCCTGAGTAAGTTTTCGTGAAGAAAAAATGAGTATTTAACCTATATAACGACTTTCAGTGTGACCTTATCTTTATATTTAGTATGGCCATGTCGATATTGTCATGACAAGTATATATAGAAAGTCTGATGAAGAAACATCAAGAAATGAGAAACTTATAGCCAATGTTAATTTGTCTTGAAGAAAAAACGAGTATTAAACCATATACTGGCCTTCAGTGTGACCTTGACCTTTATATTTTAGTATGGTCATGTCGATGTTGCCATGATGAGTTTATATTGAACGTATCCAGAAATGAGAAACGTTATTAACCCAAATAATGACCCTCCGTGTGATCTTGACCTTGATATTGAAGTATGGGCATGTCAATGTTGTCATTATGAGTATATATTGAAAACTTGATGAAGAAATATCAAGAAATGAGAAACTTATAGCCAACTTTGTTTTCATGATGGACGGACTGATGGACGACAAAGTGATCCCTATGTATCGCATTTTCTTCAAAAAGGTGACACAACAACTCTGCCCATGACCTTAACATTTGTGTCAGGGCAACGTTGCCTGTAACCTTGACATTTCTGTCAGGCTGACCTTGCCTGTGACCTTGACATTTGTGTCAGGGTGACCGACTGGGACCTCGAAATTTATGTCAAGATGACTTTTCCTGTGACCTTGACATTTGTGTCAGGGTGACTTTGCATGTCTATATTGCTGTGACTATTGCCATGATGTGCATATTATAATGCAAGTGATCGTTTATCAAATTGTTAAGTTTTTGCGATGCCATACAAATTATCCCTACGTATAACGTTTTTCTTCACGAACCTGGTAGAAACGTTTCCGGGGCGTCGTTCAACATATCCACAAGGACGTCCAAACTCTCGCCTACCGACACGTCAAAAGTGGCGGGCATCTCTGCGAAAACACAGCTGAGAATTAGGAAACTGACAGAATTTTGTTTTCAGGCATAGCGAAAAAAGGGCTGTACACTATCCAAATGAAAACCTACATGCACTATAAAAGCGAATTAAGAAATATAAAACTTGTACAATGAAATATGTATCTAAAATGAGATTTCATTCAAATTCAGAAATATGTATGTGCATGCATTGAAAGAAACTATATATATTTCAACAGTTTTTAACATTGGTCAATATTTATAGAGATTATTACAGTTTTAGGAAATGAATGAATGAATGAATGGTGTTTTACGGCACGTCGACACATAAATAGGTCATATTGTGCGCAAAAACTGACGAAAGATGAAGAAATGAAGGATTAAGTATATATTGAAAGTTTGATGAGAAAATATCAAGAAGAAAAAGTGAATATTTAACCCAAATAATGACCTTCATTGTGACCTTGATCTTTACATTTTAGTACGGTCATGTCGATGTAGTCACGATGAGTATATATTGAAAGGTTGATGAAGACATATCAAAAAATGAGAAAGTTATAGCCAATGTTAGGTTTTCGTAAAGAAAATAAACGAGTATTTAACCAATATAATGACCTTCAGAATGACTTTGACCTTTATATTTTAGTATGCTCATGTCGATGTTGTCATGAGTATATATTGAAAGTTTGATGTAGAAATATCAAGAAATGAGAAAGTTATTGACAATGTTAAATTTTCGTGACGGACTGACGGACAACATAGTGATCCCTATGTATCGCATTTTCTTCGAATTGTGTAGGCCTGTTTTTTTTGTGACAAGACGGATGAAGGACAGTGAAATATACCGTACACAGCGTGTACTTTATCAAATATACCATACACGGTGTGTAGTTATCTATAAAATATATCATACACGGTGTGTAGTCGGCTATAAAATATACCAAACACAGTTTGTAATTGTCTGTAACATATACCAAACACAGTAATTGTCTATAAAATATACCATACACGGTGTGTAATTGTCTATAAAATATACCATATGCGGTGTGTAATTGTCTATAAAATATATCATACACGTGTGTAGTCGTCTATAAAATATACCTTACACAGTGTGTAATTGTCTATAAAATATACCATACACGGGGTGTAATTGTCTATAAAATATACCTACACAGTGTAATTTTCTGTAAAATATACAATACACAGTGTGTAATAATCTTTAAAATATACCATACACAGAAATTGTCTATAAAATATACCATATACGGTGTGTGTCTACCAAATATACAATACACAATGTGTAATTGTCTGTAAAATATACCATACACAGTAATTGTCTATAAAATATACCATACACAGTAATTGTCTATAAAATGTACCATACACAGTGTGTAATTGTCTATAAAATATACCATAAGACAGTAATTGTCTATAAAATATACCACAGACAGTGTGTAATTGTCTATAAATTGTACCACACACAATGTGGAATTGTCTATAAAATATACCATACACAGTGTGTAATTGTCTATAAAATATACCATAGACAGTAAATGTATATAAAATATACCATACAGTGTGTGTAATTGTCTATAAATTGTACCACACACAATGTGGAATTGTTTATAAAATATACCATACAGTAATTGTCTATAAATTGTATACCACACACAAGTGTGTAATTGGCTAGCTAGTGTTGTAGTGTAATTTTCCCGTCATTTGGCGGTTTAGTTTCTTTAAGTCTTTAAGTTACCTTGTTCCGGACACGAGTCCGGTGTTATCCTCTTTGCCGTATATTCCTGATCTGCAGAAGAACAAAGTCAGATAATTGGTAAGCAGAAGGGTGAACCAAAGATATTATTTAGGGAGGATCATTGTAATATCATATTTTTCTACATATTTGAAAATCATTATCAATAATTATTTCAATACTTCAAAACAAATTATATCATAACGTATTACTAATTGTTGATTAAATTGCATCAGTAATATATTAAAACCTTTTGATGAATAACCACGAACAAACAAATAAACCAACGTTTATTTAATTATATGCAAGCAGGTTCCAGGTCAAAATGATAATCACCAGGATTAATAAATCTGTTTTATTTCACAATTAACTTTGATAGTAACTATGATTTTCAGATCTTCTATAAAATGGTGATCATGAAATTATTGAGATTGATGTATTTAGCAAAGATTGCTTTCTTTCTCGATTGTGTGCGTACAGTGACTGTATTGTTTTGTATTTGAATTGTGCTAATATAATCATTGGCTATAAATCGTTTAGGATAAATATAACCTGCTGTATATAGATTCATCAGATAAATCGGTATACAGGTGTGTATATATATCTACTGATGCGTATCTGGCTTACTGATGCATGTAGGACTTCTCTATCAATTGATGATATAAGGTGTAACACGCCCATTGACTGTTGCACTGAGTTGTGTGTAAATTAAATTTAAATGCCATGTTGTCATTCATATCTAGACCCAAATTAAAAATGAATAACTTACATTCTCATCACAAATGGCACATATGCTGTCAAAAAATCCACAGAAAAATGGGAGGGTCATGTATCTTCTAAGAAAGAACTTGTCTCATGAATGAATGCTCCCTTTAAAAACATAAACACTGAGATGCCATAATATTGTATTCATACACTTATTTCCATATAAGCAAAATAAATTAAAAACTCACAATTTTAAAATGACATTACTTGAAAAATGTAACAAATAGATCAACAATGTGTTATAAACTAAAAATAGCACTTTGAATTAGTGAAAATGCCTTTTTTACAAAAAGAAATGAGAATTATTTATTGACGCCATTATGAGACTACCCCAGGCCGACACTTCCTGTGTTGCAATGGGTGTGCTACACCTATAATGCTTGAAGATCAAGACAATAGTACAGCTGGTAGAGTAGAGGTAATCATACTCGAGATGAACTAAAGGGCAAGGTTTCAAACACCAGAATTGTCATTTTCAATTGTATATAAACGTGTGTTTTATATTATTTGTGTTTTTTCATTTAAATTATACATGTATATATATTTGTTACAGATCTTAGTCATTGTATTTGTGTATGTTTGTAATATTTTTTATAGATCTACAAGTGGATCTAATTCAATAATTGATGTTTTTTTTTCAAAATGTGTTTCAATGCATCTTAGAGCAATTCTGACCTGTTTAAAAATTGATTAAAAATGCGTAAAATAAATTATTAGTTGGTATTAATCCCCAGTTTTGGGAATTGGCCTGGCTGCTTAAAATCATTTATATTGTGTTTATAGAGTTTGAGAACTATGACATCACAAAACATGGATTGACTTCTATTTCTACCGTAAATTTGACATCATGTAAACTATTTTCATTCTTATGCAACAAACACCTATTTTAGAACAGTTATATACATACATAACTAAATTGAAATTGATATTATACCATAATAAGGGTTTAAATAGTAATTTATGCCTCATTTGATATTTGATCTAGTTGCTTACTCCCAGGAATAAAAGCCAAGCTGACATCCACTCTTATCGTGTTGGCACCCTGTAAAGACTTTAATAAGCATGAACGCCAAATTCTATTAAAAATGCCATCAGTGGTTATGTGTGTGGGCCTTGGGTTGCCAAATATAACGTTGTGGCAACACATTTCCAGAAAACTTTGCTATGGATGGACAAATGAGTGTACAGACAGATGGTTGGCCAGATGGACGAGGCCATTCCTAAAACTTTCCTTCATTCCTTCAATAACACAAAGCCTGCCTAACAAACACACCATGTTGCAATTCTTTCAAGCTTCATAAAGCATAACCACCAAATATAATGATATTATGCCATTAGATTTAGTTTTGTGATCAACTAGTTATTTGTTATCCTTATTCCAACCTAGAAACTTCCGGTCTTTGTAAATATTTTTGAGTGCATTTACGTAAATTTTGTAAGATTTATGCATGGACCTGTAATTCATAATGTTCCCTCTAAACTCCCAAAATAGTCCCAGCACAGTCACTCAACTCACCAACCGTTTTCTCTACTACTATTCCTCCTACGTTAATTGGAGTGATGGCGTACTCTTCCTTTGCGAAGTCCACATATGCATACCTGAAACAATAAGACAAAAAAACGGTGATACAAAGTATGACAACCAGCCCAAAACCGATACATAAGTGTATTACAATACATAAATGTGTGAAAATAACGGACATTGAAGGACGAATTGTGTGTCATCGAAAAATAACACACAAACATTTTGGATAGTTAACTAGATCCATAATCGTTTACAGGCTCGAATTCATACTTTTAAGAATCGAAAATAATGTTTTTTATTCTTTTAAAGGAAATAATATTCTATAAAACTATTCAAATATGACAAAATTATGGAATACGATGTTCAAAACCGATTTCCAGATGGAGAAACTTTTTGGACAACGATGATGGAGATGGTATGAAATTACTTGAACAAAAAAGAAACACCACGTTTCAAGCTGTGATGGTATAAATGTGTTTGCACAGAGTTCCTTGGGTGATACAATACTATATTCACTGCAATGCATCATATGAAACAACAGGAGCGTGAATGAACATCAACAATTGAAACTTTTGATATCCACAGAATTAAAAATAAACAAATCAATACATGCCACAAACCATTATTATGATATTGATATAGCAAGGTGTTCTATAGTGTCAAGGTACTTATATGATTTCACAAAAGAAGACAAAATAAATAAAATGGAAATATTAATCCTCCTCCAGGAGGCGCGATCATCGGACCATAAATGTCTCCAGAAGTAGATATCACCGGACCATAAGTGTCTCCAGGAGCGAAGATCACCGGACCATAAGTGTCTCGAACAGATCACCTGACGATAAGTGTCTGCAGGAGATCACCGGACCTTAATGCTCTCCAACATTAGAGATCACCGAACTGTAAGTGTCTCCAGAAGTATTGATCACCGGGTCGTGAGTTTCTCCAGGAGTACAGATCACCGGGCCATAACTGTCTCCAGGAGTAGAGATCACCGGACTATAAGTGTCTCCAGGAGTAGAGATCACCGGACCATAATTGTCTCCAGGAGTAGAGATAACCGGTCCGTTAGACTTAGTGTCTCCAAGAGTAGAGATCACCGAACTGTTAATATCTCCAGGAGAAGAAATCACCGAACTGTTAATATCTCCAGGAGAAGAACTCACCGGACTGTAAGTGTTCCGACCCCACCCACCCCCTCTGAATTGATTGCAAATAAGAGGACAAGTAGATTGCTAAAGTCCCTATCCTGCCAACAATTCTACCCCGTTTCGAAACCTACTGACGACGAGGTATATACATTGATAGATACATTGGGAATCCAGACTCTATAGACACAGTATAACCGACTTTAACGTTAAAGAAAATCCAAACGCCAAAATTGCAACATCAAATTCAGAGTACTACCTACGAGTCTTTCATAAAACGTAGAAACAACATTCTGTAAAATGTTGATGGATGTTAATGCCAAACAAATATAACCTTGATATTCCTAGTTGACGTGTACACTCACACGGACTTGATTTAAGGGTGGATTCAAGTTATTGTCCTCTCCCACCTTGGAATAGCAAATATATCATAAATCGTATGTGGCTTCCACATAAGAGCGCGTATGTTGAAAATGTGTTCATCTATTTTGAAATGTAATTATTTTGAACAGTTTTCCAATCATATATATTATTTCACTGTCATTTATAATACGTTGTTCCTCATGGGCTGATTAGTTGATTTTGAATAAAGATTTACCATGACTATATTGATATATTGCATTAGTATCAAGAATTACTGATGTCTTCAATGGAGTAGTAAAAAAGTAGAATCCTTTATGTAATCCGCCAGTGTCCCTTGGTTTATAATTAAGATTATTCTAAGTCAACTGGAAACTATATTTTCCGTTCCTGATGTGAAATCAATTTGATCTTAACTTGTAGAACCTTTCATTAAATGTATTCCATAAGTATCTACTTTGAGGAGGTTGAGAAATCACGTGTACTTTTATCAAAGTTTTGCAGAATTATTGTAACGCTGTCAATTGTTATCATCACAAGTTGATTTTTGCAAAACAACAAGAGACACAATATGGCGTAAGGATGCTCCTCTTGCTAGCATGGGTCTTATTATCAGGGGATTTCATCAACTTTCTTTCAGTACTGTCAAAGTTGTGGCCGAGATATGGTTGTTTTACACAAATGGAGTGACTGCCTTCGGGGCCATACACAGGGTCAGTAATACTGCTTAAATGGCACTCGTCAGTATGAGTTATGACCGTGAATACGCGTGTGATGTTTCATTGGTTTCCTTTAAGCAGTCTCATTGATGTGAGACTATTGTAAAAGTTTAACTAAAGCCGATGGAGAAACCTACGTAGACACCCTGGTGAGTAGAATAGCTTGTCTTTTCTTCAAAACTTCAAAAAAGGCAATATAAAATATGAAACAAGTATACCCACGCGACGCCTCGGCATTCGCACGGCCGTACCGTGCCAAGGGGCACATCCTCAAAATGTCCTCTCCGTCAACGAATTACTCAGGTGCATGATTTTGAGTGTTTTTACACTGCCTAAACAATACAAATACAGTTTAACAGTATTCACACAGCACTTTGTTAAGTACAGCCGGTGCTTGGAGTTGTAAATAAAAGTTCACGAGCCTCAAGTTCAACAAGGCTTAGTTTGAATGAAATCCAGCACGACGTTCAGGACAAACTGACTGTATTAGGACCAAAACTCCACAAATCATTTGACGGAACAAGACAGTATGCAAACTCAGACGTGGTACTGATCATTCCTACCAAATGTTATTGAAATCTGGCAAGGGGTTCAGCAAAACTAGTCTAATTAAAGTCTAGAACATGTTAAACGGGTCATAACTTGTTCGATCAGAATATCACAATGCGCTACAAAGTGCATGTAGTATTAAAACCTCAGAATAGAGCGATCGGATACTGTTAATAATTACCGAGGAATTACGCTTGTTCGTTCAAAGATATTCACAGTATATTAAATAAAGAATCACCGCGTGGTGTGACACACAAATACTATTAATTTCATATGCACAGTTTGGTTTTCGTATTCAGAAATCGTTGGGCGAAAGTACACGATTATGTAGCTGCCAAAACCAATACACAATACAGTTAAACAGTATTCCCACAGCAATTTATTAAGTACACTCTGTGTGGGAGTTGTAAATAAAATTTCACGAACCTCACGTGCTACAAAACATGCGTTTGATAGTGTTTATAGAAATGAGTTATGGTATAAACTGTATAAATTAGGAATAGATGGAAGATATTGCGTATTGTAAAGGATATGATGTACTCTAGGGTGAAATCATGCGTAAAGTGTTGTAGCTTCATATTCAGAATTGTTTGAATGTGCGATAAGTTTAAGGCAATGGGAGGTAATTTCTCCGATAATGTTTTCCCTTTTTATTCAAGAATTTAGAATAAAACCTGTGTCAAGACGTTGCTTGATAAATATGGATTTGGCTATATATGGAATAACCTGCAATAATTGATTTTAAAACATTCACAAAGTATATAAGCAAAGAGTAGTAGATAGTTTATTTCACCAATGGAAAATCGATTTGATAGATAATTGAGTTAGTACGAAACATACTTGCAAATTGTCACATTCCTTAAGATCGAGTTCGTCTAAATTACGTCTATCGTCTCATTCATACGAATAGAAACGGTAGACTATGCAGAAATAGAACCAAACTAGAAATAACGAACATAATGTGAAACTTCTACGAGATATTGAAGAAATGAAGACGACAAACAATATAATTTAGTTTGTCACTTGTATGATGGTATTCGTCAATATATTAGAAAACAATGTATGATACTCAATAAATATTCATAATTGTTTGGTAGTACCTGAACAGGTATCGTGAAGAAGTAGATAAGACAACAATATATAATTATCTTCACTAACAATCCTACACAGACTAAAAACATAATTCGAACTAAAAACCCTACCAACTACTCAGCCAGATACACTAACAAAAACACGACGCTGTCGACTACACCCCCCACCCTCTAACTCTCTCGACTCACTATCAAATCGAATAAACCCAATATATACAACAACAACCGCTACACAATTGATTTGAAGCACCAAACCACCTACCAAACATATAATCAAATCCCACACACACTACACAACAAATTAAACCACAACCAACAAACCACAACCACACAACTACTAATTATTTATATCTTTTATTTTTATTCATTATTTTCTATTTCTATTATCTTTCCACAACATACACCTCCTAATACCACAACCCCACCCCCCCCACAATCCTCCAAAAAAAAAAAACCCCACTCTAAATCTATTTAATAATACTCTATTTTATTTTCTTTCCCCAATATACCTCAACTCACCCACCCCCCCCTCCCACCTACCCCACCCCCACCCTATTTTTTTTATCTCTATTTTTATTATTTTCCTTTTTCCCACAATATACTCCAATCCCCCACCCCTCCCACATACCCCCCCCCCCCCTAAACTATTTAATTTAATTCTTTATTTTTTTTTTTTTTCTATTTCTATCTAATTTTATTTATTTTATCACAACATATACCACAATCACCCTCCCCCCTCCCACATACCCCCCCCCCCCCAAACTAACTAATATTATTTTTTATACTCATTTTAACTAATTTTATTTATACTCTTTTTCCACAAATATACCTCCAACATCCCCCTCCCCCTCCCACACAAACCCCCCCTAAAACCCTATTTTTATTTAAATTCTTCTAATTTTCTCTCTTTTATCTATTTATTATTATTTTTAATCTTTTCCAAACCAATACTCCAATCACCCACCACCCCCCTCCACCAAACCCCCCCCCACCACACCTAAACTTATCTTAAATATCAACTTAATAATAATTTAAATTTATTTTTTTTTATTTAACTTTTTCCTTAATCCCAACATATACCACCCATCCCCCCACACCCTCCCACATACCCCCCCCCCCCCACCCCCCCCACTCCAAAACTATTTAGATTTATTAATTTTATTCATTACTTTCTATTCTATTATATCCCAATATACCACCTCAATACACCAACCCCCCCCCCCCCACCACATCCCCTCCCCCCCCACCAACCCCCAACTAAAACTATTTCATTATACTCTTTATTTTATTTTCTTTCCATATACCTCCACTCACCCCCCCCCTCACCCTACCCCCCCCCCACTATTTTTTTAACATCTATTTTTATTATCTTTATTTTCCCACAAATAACCTCCAATCCCACCTCCACCACAACCTCCCCCCCCCCCCCAAAACAAAATACAATTATATATCTATATAAACTATTAAATACAAATTTCTTATAAACAAACACAATACACCCTCAACCACCCCACACAACCCCCCCCCCCCAACACACTAAAAATAAATAAACTCTATAACAAAAATAATTTAACTATACCCAACATATACCTCCCAATCCCCCCTCCCCACCACAACCCCCCATAAACCAAATACAATAAAAATCTACTAATCTTCATACTAATCTAATAAATAATATTCATATCTATAACTTTTACCACACCAAAAAAAACAAACTAAATACCAAACATAACACCCACAAACCAACCCCCAATCACCAAAAAACCACACAAAATAAACAAAAACCACAACCCACACATAAACCACCCACCTCACCACTCAAAACAAAAAAACCCACAAAAAATCAAATACCAAAACCACACATAATCCCCCACAAACTACACCACAATCCAAAAAAAAAAAAACCACACAATCATAATCAAATAACCAAACCCCAACACAAATACCCCCCAAACCTCCCACTCAAAAAAAACAACAAACAATATAAAACTACTCAAACCAAATCACCTCAACCACACCCACTCAAAAAACCAAACAAAAAAAAACAAAAAAATAATAAAATAACCAACAACCCTAAAACCCACATAAACCACCCACCTCACACCCACCCCAACTACAAAAAAAACAAAAAAAAACCACAAACATATACTAAACTTACAAAACCACACACTAATCCAACTACCCCCCCCCCTAACACACCCAATCCAAAAAAAAAAAAAACCACAAAAAATAATAAATCTACCAAAACCAACAATCCAATCACACCCACTCAACTCAACACCCCCAATCCCAAAAAACCACACAAAATATAATAAATACCAAAACCAACATAACTCCACCCCCCACCCTACACCCCACCACTCAAAAAAAAAAAAACACAAAAAATAATCAAACTACAAAACCCACACTTAATCCCCCCCCCACCACTCAACCTCACACCCACTCAATCCAAAACAAAAAAAAATACCACAAAATATAATCAAATACCAAAACCACAACATAATCCACCCCCCACACACTCCAAAAAAAAACAACAAACAAATAATAAACTACTAATACCATAAACACTAATCCACCCCCATCACCACACAACCCCACTCAAAAACCACCACAAACACAAATAACACAAAAATATAATAAATTATCAACATAACATCTAAACCACAAAATAATACACCACACACCACACACCCCCTCCCCACCAAATGTACAAAAATAATAAATATTTTACAATTACTGTATACGTATTGGACACTACACCAACACATAAGAATAATATGACTCAACCCCACCACATAAGCATAACTAAATGATGCATCTAATATCAACACTACCAAAATAGTAATCTCGAAAACACGAATAGTCGAGCTGCAGATCTCGACAGCTCATGTAATTTAATGTACATCTGGCTGCAGATCCGAAATAAAGTACAGATCGACACTAATGTTTACACAACTACTGTAAGCTGACAAACATGTGACAGAAGCACAATAAAATACAAACAACTTCTACCGGATACTGATACAGTAACCACCACAACAAATGAACTATAATACTGATATCAATAAATTACTAAAATCTGACGACATACCAACTACAAGAGACAAACACAAAATCACATTAACTACGTCTTCAATACTCTAATATCTCAATCTACGCAATACAAATACTATCTAATTTCTATATGTCTATATCTGGCATATCTACTGTTATATTATACAATGAATGAGACGATAGACGTAAATTTAGACGAACACGATCTAAGGAAAGTGACAATATATGCAAGTATGTTTCGACAACTACACTCAATCAATAACACATCGAATATCAATGGTGAACATAACACAACTACTACATCTAGCTTAAACAACATTGTGAAATGTATTAACAATCCAATATTGCAGGGTAATACAATATAGCCAAATCCATCAATATCAAGCAACGTCTTGACACAGTTTTAATAACATCTCTAGAAAACAAAGTGAACAACATATCGGAGAACATACCTCCATTCCATAAACATAACGCACCATTCAAACAAATGACTATGAACTACAACACTATACGCATGAATTACACCTAGAGACATCATATCTTTACACTACGCAATATATTCCATTATACTAATTTCTACAGTTTATACCCATAACTCCATTCTATAAACACTATCAACGCATTTTTGTAGCAATGAGGTTCGTGAAAATTTATTTACAACTCCAGCACAGAGTTGTACTTAATAAATTGCTGTGTGAATACTGTTTAACTGTATTTGTATAGTATTGGCAGCAACATAATCGTTACTTTCGCCACCGATTTCTGAATACGAAAACCAAACTGTGCATATGAAATAATATTATTATTGTCACACCACGCGGTGATTCTTTTATAAACTATACTGGTGAATATCTTTGAACTAACAAGCGTAATTCCTCGGTAATTATTAAATTATCGGATCGCTTATCTGAGGTTATAATACTACATGCACTTTGTAGCGCATTGAGATAATTCTGATCGAACAAGTTAATGACCGTTTAACATGTTCTAACTTTAATTAGACTAGTTTTGCTGAACCCCTTGCAGATATCAATAACATTAGGTAGGAATGATCAGTACCACGTCTGAGTATGCATACTGTCTATGATCCGACAATGATTAGAGGAGTTTTGGTCCCTAATACAGTCAGTTTGTCCTGAACGTCGTGCTGGATTTCAATCAAACTAAGCCTTGTTGAACTTGAGGCTCGTGAACTTTTATTTACACATCAAGCACGGGCTGTACTTAACAAAGTGCTGTGTGAATCTGTTTAACTGTATTTGTAATGTTTAGGCAGTGTAAAAACACTCAAAATCATGCACTGAGTAATTCGTTGAGGAGGAGGACATTTTGAGGATGTGGCCCTTGGCACGGTGACGGCGTGCGAATGCGAGGCGTCGCTGGGACGGAAAAAATCAAGGGTGGGTATACTTGTATCATATTATATTGCCTTTATTGAAGTTATGAAGAAAAGACAAGCTATTCAATCACCAGGGTGTCTACGTAGGTTTCTCCATCGGCTTTAGTTAAACTTTTACAATAGTCTCACATCAATGAGACTGCTTAAAGGAAACCAATGAAACATCACACGCGTAATCACGGTCATAACTCATAATGACGAGTGCCATTTAAGCAGTATTATGACCTGTGTATGGCCCGAAGGCAGTCACTCATTTGTGTAAAACAACCATATCTCGGCCACAACTTTGACAGTACTGAAAGAAAGTAGATGAAATCCTGATAATAAGACCATGCTAGCAAGAGGAGCATCCTTACGCATATTGTGTCTCTTGTTGTTTATGCAAAAATCAACTTGTGATGATAACAATGACAGCGTTACAATAATTCTGCAAAACTTTGATAAAAGTACACGTGATTTCTCAACCTCCTCAAAGTAGATACTTATGGAATACATTTACTGAAAGGTTCTACAAGTTAAGATCAAATTGATTTCACATCAGGAACGGAAAATATAGTTTCCAGTTGACTTAGAATAACTTTAATATAAACCAAGGGACACTGGCGGATTACATAAAGGATTCTACATATTTACTACTCAATGAAGACATCAGTAATTCTTGATACTAATGCAATATATCAATATAGTCATGGTAAATCTTTATTCAAAATCAACTAATCAGCCCATGAGGAACAACGTATTATAAATGACAGTGAAATAATATATATGATTGGAAAACTGTTCAAAATAATTACATTTCAAAATAGATGAACACATTTTCAACATACGCGCTCTTATGTGGAAGCCACATACGATTTATGATATATTTGCTATTCCAAGGTGGGAGAGGACAATAACTTGAATCACCTTAAATCAAGTCGTGTGAGTGTACACGTCAACTAGGAATATCAAGGTTATATTTGTTTGGCATTAACATCCATCAACATTTTACAGAATGTTGTTTCTACGTTTTATGACAAGACTCGTAGGTAGTACTCTGAATTGATGTTGCAATTTTGGCGTTTGGATTTTCTTTAACGTTAAAGTCGGTTATACTGTGTCTATAGAGTCTGGATTCCAATGTATCTATCAATGTATATACTCGTCGTCAGTAGGTTTCGAAACGGGGTAGAATTGTTGGCAGGATAGGGACTTTAGCAATCTACTTGTCCTCTTATTTGCAATCAATTCAGAGGGGGTGGGTGGGGTCGGAACACTTACAGTCCGGTGAGTTCTTCTCCTGGAGATATTAACAGTTCGGTGATTCTTCTCTGGAGATATTAACAGTTCGGTGATCTACTCTTGGAGACACTAAGTCTAACGGACGGTTATCTCTACTCTGGAGACAATTATGGTCCGGTGATCTTACTCTGGAGACACTTATAGTCGGTGATCTCTACTCCTGGAGACAGTTATGGCCGGTGATCTGTACTCTGGAGAAACTCACGACCGGTGATCAATACTTCTGGAGACACTTACAGTTCGGTGATCTCTAATGTTGGAGAGCATTAAGGTCCGGTGATCTCCTGCAGACACTTATCGTCAGGTGATCTGTTCGAGACACTTATGGTCCGGTGATCTTCGCTCTGGAGACACTTATGGTCGGTGATATCTACTTCTGGAGACAATTATGGTCGATGATCGCGCCTCTGGAGGAGGATTAATATTTCATTTTATTTATTTTGTCTTCTTTTGTGAAATCATATAAGTACCTTGACACTATAGAACACCTTGCTATATCAATATCATAATAATGGTTTGTGGCATGTATTGATTTGTTTATTTTTAATTCTGTGGATATCAAAAGTTTCAATTGTTGATGTTCATTCACGCTCTGTTGTTTCATATGATGCATTGCAGTGAATATAGTATTGTATCACCCAAGGAACTCTGTGCAAACACATTTATACCATCACAGCTTGAAACGTGGTGTTTCTTTTTTGTTCAAGTAATTTCATACCATCTCCATCATCGTTGTCCAACAAGTTTCTCCATCTGGAAATCGTTTTTGAACATCGTATTCCATAATTTTGTCATATTTGAATAGTTTTATAGAATATTATTACCTTTAAAAGAATAAAAAACAATATTTTCGATTCTTAAAAGTATGAATTCGAGCTGTAACGATTATGGATTAGTTAACTATCCAAAATGTTTGTGTGTTATTATTCGATGACACACAATTCGTCCTTCAATGTCCGTTATTTTCACACATTTATGTATTGTAATACACTTATGTATCGGTTTTGGGCTGGTTGTCATACTTTGTATCACGTTTTTTTGTCTTATTGTTTCAGGTATGCATATGTGGACTTCGCAAAGGAAGAGTACGCCATCACTCAATTAACGTAGGAGGAATAGTAGTAGAGAAAACGGTTGGTGAGTTGAGTGACTGTGCTGGGACTATTTTGGGAGTTTAGAGGGAACATTATGAATTACAGGTCATGCATAAATCTACAAAATTTACGTAAATGCACTCAAAAATATTTACAAAGACCGGAAGTTTCTAGGTTGGAATAAGGATAACAAATAACTAGTTGATCACAAAACTAAATCTAATGGCATAATATCATCTATATTTGGTGGTTATGCTTTATGAAGCTTGAAAGAATTGCAACATGGTGTGTTTGTTAGGCAGGCTTTGTGTTATTGAAGGAATGAAGGAAAGTTTTAGGAATGGCTCGTCCATACTGGCCAACCATCTGTCTGTACACTCATTTGTCCATCCATAGCAAAGTTTTCTGGAAATGTGTTGCCACAACGTTATATTTGGCAACCCAAGGCCACA